>WNYA01002687.1:0-36191 GCA_019512145.1 Engystomops pustulosus | reverse complement strand
GCGGTCCTGGTGTCCTGTGGCAGTCCTGGTGTCCTGTGGCGATCCTGTTATTCTGTGGCGGTCCTGGTATCCTGTGGCGGTCCTGGTGTCCTGTAGCAAACCTGGTATCCTGTGGCGGTCCTGGTATCCTGTGGCGGTCTGGTAATCCAGTAGCCTTCCGAGGTCCTGCCAGCCATCCGAGGTCCTGCCTTCCCGTGGGCCTGCCTTCCTGTGGTCCTGCCCTCCTGTGGTCCAGCCTTCCCGTGGGCCCCGTGTCCCTACCTTGTCTGCCACCGCGGGCCTAGTCGCACCTGCGGAGCGACCTGGTGACTCCCTGCTGCATCAAGACCATCCTGCTTTGCGGCGGGCTCTGGAGAAGACCGGGAGTTCACTTTGACTCCGCTCCCGGGTTGCGGCTAGTATTCTTATCCCCCATGGTGGTCCAGGGAGTCCACTGACTATTCCCATAGACTATGACACTGCAGTTCTACAGTGGCCACGCACAGAAGGTATACGAGCCATATAGAGGTTCCTGGGTTTTGCGAACTATTATCGGTAGTTTATTCTGCATTTCTCCACTCTGGTGTCTCCCATCGTGGCACTCACCAAGAAGGGTGCCAATCCACATGCCTGGCCTCCTGCAGCTGGAGAGGCCTTCTCCAGGATAAAGTCCACTTTTGCCTTGGCTCCTTTGCTCACTGGGCCTGATTCAGACAAAAAACTTTTCAAAAACTTTTTCTCCCGCAGAGAGAAATTATTTGATTGGTGACAGAGAACTGTTAGCCATCAAACTTGCTCTGGAAGAATGGTGGTATCTACTGGAGGGAGCTCTCCATCCCGTTTGTGTGTACATTGACCACAAGAACTTACTGTACCTCCAGACAGCCCAACGTCTGAATCCCAGGCAATCAGAGGCTAAAGTCTGTGGACACCCTGGACCACCGCGGGGGATAACAATGCTAGCTGCAACCCGGGAGCGGAGTCTAAGTGGACTCCTGGTCTTCGCCAGAGCCGTCCGCAATGTGGGATGGTCTTGTTGCGGCGGGGAGCCACCAGGTCGCTCCAGAGGTGTGACTAGGCCCACGGTGGTAGCCAAGGTAGGACCACGGGAAGGCAGGACATTTATGAGAAATAAAGTAATCACATTGATGGGTTTTTTTTGTAAGGGGTACACCATGCCACTAGAACAGCTTTCTTTAGCAATCTCCTCCTCCTGCTCCTGAGGCTGACTCCCCAGATGTCTATGAAGTTAAGGAGGTTCTGGACATGAAGACCATCAGGGGTAAACAGTTCTTCCTTGTAGACTGGAAGGCGTTTGGACCTGAGGAGAGATGCCACTTAGACTCTGGTCCCGGTGTCAGCTAGTACCATCTCCCGCAGTGGTCCAGAGGGTCCACTGACCTAGAACCCTGACAGAACCATTGGCTGTCTTCATATAAACAAAATGCCAAAGTGCTCTCCTGAATACCTTCCCTTAGGTGTTTCTAGTCTTTGTGTTTTGTACTTCTCTTTGTTTGAATAGAAACTCCACCCAAACTTTTAACCACTAGTGAAAATGGCGAACAGTGTGCAACATGTCGTCCAAGACCAATGCAAACAGAAATATACAGAGTTAAAGGAAAACAAGGTAGATGGAGAGGACAGTCAAAAGAGTGTTATGCCATAGTAAGTGAACACTTATTACCTGTAAGCAAATGACGGCACATAACCCTAAACAGCTGTTTGTGTTTTTTTTTTAAAGAAACCTGTCAGCAGAAATTGACCTAATAACTTACTAGTAGTTTCTTGTCATACAACTAAAAAACTTCCATATCATATTTCTGTCATGGCCTAGCATTGTAGCATCATCCATAACTTTCAATATGTCCTATAATAAGTTCAATAAGTAACTATCAATAAGTTTGTGTAATGTGCGGGAGGTGAAGAGCTTGGTGCTGAAATCAAGCTCACACATCTGAAACTGCTCCCTTTTCTGTGAATGAATGTAATATCTGTAGAGCCTATTTGTTTTCCATGGAAACAGCAATGGGAGCATTCATAGATGAAGATAACTTTAGTTGGTATTCTGAGTGATGCCAACAACCTGGGCCATGAAAGAAACATGATCTGGAAGATGTTAACACCTCCCAGACAGCCCACTTACAGACGTAAACAGGTCTGGAGTCTGCATGAGCAGGCCCGGGTCTCAGGCTATTACCGCATCTCCCTTCAGTTTCAGTATACTATAAATTAGAAGGAAAAAAATCGCTGTAAAGCCTTTTAAGGCCTGGTCAGAAAGGGGTTAAACTGCTTGACAGCATACTTATAGCGGTTTACTAAGTTAATTTCTGCCGAACGGTTTATTCCAGGATGTACTGAAACTTCCTGGTGAGCCCGTATGTATTGAACCAGGGCATGCTGCTACGTCCTGGAGAACATACAGACTGTCACACACTGGGGTGCGGGAAGAGTCTCAGAGGCTAAAGTCTGTGGACACCCTGGACCACCGCGGGGGATAACGATGCTAGCTGCAACTCGGGAGCGGAGTCTAAGTGGACTCTTGGTCTTCGCCAGAGCCGTCCACAATGTGGGATGGTCTTGTTGCGGCGGGGAGCCACCAGGTCGCTCCAGAGGTGTGACTAGGCCCGCGGTGGTAGCCAAGGTAGGACCACGGGAAGGCAGGACATTTATGAGAAATAAAGTAATCACATTGATGGATTTTTTTTGTAAGGGGTACACCATGCCACTAGAACAGTGTTTTACAAAATTACAAAAATACATCAACATAAAACCTTTATTTTGCAAAAAAAAAAAAAAATGTGCTGATCATAATTAGCTAACAGTAATGACTGTAGCATATAGAAAGATTATAATTACATTTGCAGAAAGTTGAGACCATCACAAGTCAGTAGGAAGCAGGGCCGGCTCCAGGTTTTAGTGGGCCCCTGGGCGACAGAGCCTTAGTGGGCCGCCCTCCAGTGGCCACACTGCCCCCCCTCCACCTGCGGACACACTGACTACCCCCCTTTCACCTGCGGACACACTGACTACCCCCCTTCCACCTGCAGACACATGACCACCCCCCTTCCACCCGTGGACACAATGCCCCCCCCCCAATCCTCCCCTGCGGGCACAACTGACCCCCCATCACCTCGGGACCACATGACCCCCCCTACCTCGGGAAAAGAAAAATAATTACACCTTTCACTGGTTCCCCCCCGAAAAAAGCAGCGCCTGTCAGCTGTCTTCGGGCTGGGCCCCCTTACATGCCGCGCTCTGACCGGCACACGTGATCCACATGATTGTCATCATGTGCGCCGCTTCAGAGCCGTCGCATACCTGAGAGTCCGTATGTGGGAACCGGGACAGGTGAGTTTTTAGATTCTGCCTCTATGCTGACGCTTGCCCGACAGCGAGCAATGAGGCAGACAAAGTGATCGAATCCAGATGTTGATCAATTGTACCAGTGTCTGTATAGCGACACTGTACAATTGATCCTGGGGCCCGATGTGGCCTTGGCCGGCGCATGGCAGGAAGGCATTTGCTTTGATGCTTCAGCACATCTGCGGCCAACCCGGACATAATTAGTCTCTCACATGCGCTGGTCTCTACACAGTTCTTGAATGTTGTGGATTTCTGCCTATGCCATAATATAGTAACAAGGATTTTCAGAGGCTTTCTGTTGATTTTAGATTAGGACTCTGGCTGATATTTCATTGTTTCAACATTTCGTGTTTTAAGGAACGCTTTCAGCAGTTTTGCTGTGGAACAGGGACACTGTCCTGAATGAAAATTGCTGTGAACTAGAGTGCAAGTATGCAAGAGGAGGAACATGGTTGAAAAGGTTCTGATACACCCTTGCATTCACTCTCCATAGCTTTATAGAGAATCCAACTCCTGCTAGCAGAAAATTCCCATCCTTGATTTCTTCCTAAATCCAATGATAGGTTTGGGTCACTGCAGAACGGCTTTCCAGTCCAAATGCTCCTTAAAGAACCTGTCCACAGAGCCCATTTACGGACTCCCCATTTCCCATATAGACATAACATTGCCAAAGATAATTGAGATCAGGGGTCAATGGAACCTTTTGGCTGAGAGAGAGCCACTATGTTAAAATAATTTCTGCGAGAGCCCTACAATGGGCATATTTATCATAACGTCTTCTGCCTCTTGATGTATCGGGGGGAACTGGTGTGAGTGGCGGATCGGGGCAAAAAAAATCGCAAGTGCAGCAATAAGCTACCATTTCCGATTATGTCGACTGGCGTGGCCAGACCGGTCTATATAATATGCCAATATGTTTATACAGTATATAGCCAGCCTCCCAGTATATAACTAACCCCCAGTATACAGCCAGCCAGTCCCTCCTCCCCCCTGTATATTGCCTGCCAGCCCCTCCCCAGTATACAGATAGCCTGACCTACCTGTATATAGCCAGACAGCCCCCCCCTGTATATATCCACCCAGTTCCCCGAGGTATATAGCCAGCTAGTCCCCCCAGTATCCAGCCTGCCAGTCCCCCTAGTATTCACAGCACAGTAACCCCTAGTATACAACAGCCCCCCAGATAACAGACAGCCTCGCTGTTATGATAGTCCAGACACAGCTCCCCCAGTATACAACCACCCCCCTGTATATAGCCTGACTGCCCAGTATATAGCCACCATGCCCCAGTATATAGCCAGCCAGCCTATACATAGCCAGCCAGCCCCTCCCTGATATACTCCATCTTCCCCCCTCTGGATACAGCCAGCCAGCCCTTCCCATTATATAAGCCCTTCTGTCTACCCTGTAACAGCGTTGACAAGCCAGCCTTTTTTTCTGCAAAAAACTGTTTTACTATAAAAACTCTTTGGGAATGTGTACAATTCTATAGGGACATGGGCGAGCCAGAAAAAGGGCTCCTGATGTCTGGTTCCCTTTAAAAAAACGTTGAGAGGATGTTGTTTATAGACAGATCCTTACATGTTTCAGTGTGAAATGGCGAAGCAAATCAAGCTGCGTGTGAAATATCAAACCATAGATATTCTCTGCATTATCTTGTACATATTTGCATCTGTATTTCAAGGGTCACCGCATTACTGGTGTGGCTGAATATCAACAGACTTAGAAGAAACTTAATATTGTGTATGGTATAAGGCGTCAACCGTTGTTTAGCTTTCCTCTGACAACTACTGATCAGATGGTTTGATTTATTCACTTGGAATGGCACCACATAGTACAAAGTCCAGTGAAAATTGCACATAATTTAGTGCTACGTGCACACTGCCGGCCTGCGCGCAATAGCATGGCGGGGCACACGGGCAGCGCGCGGGAGAAAGGGGGAGAGGTGAGCGGCGTCTCCCCGCCCCTCTCCATAGGAACATATGGGCCCACTGCCGTAATAAGAAAAGATAGGACCATGTGTGGGTGCTTATAACGGCAGACGTATACGCGGCCGATATAACGTCCCCTCTACACTTCTATGGACTGTCGGTCAATCGTACGGGGATAGAGTCACGGGAGCACACCTTGCGGCCCGTACCATCCCGTACGAATGCCGGTCAGCCCATAGAAGTGTTATGGGGGAGTACATACGTCCGCATATAGTCTGACGTATATACGTCCACCCATACAGTGTGTGAATGCACGCGTTAGGCTGTGATTACCTCTACAGGAAACAGGGTCTTTTCTCGCTTCTCACCTTCAAAATCCATTCTTTTTCATTTACAGAGCGGTGAGTGCTTTCCTCTGATGTTATTTATAATTCCATGCCGTATACTAGGAAGCAGGAAAAAAATTCCAAATGTGGAAAAATTGAAAAAAATTCATGTGCGTAACGTTCTAGTGGGCTCAGTTATTACGACTTTCACTCTGTGCTCCAAATAACACCTCTACTTTTTTCTTTGGTTCGGTACGATCGTGGTGATACCAAATTTATATAGTTTTTTTTGCGTTTTAATACATTTTCAAAAATTAAATGAATGTGTACAAAAATTTTTAAAAAAATGTTGCTATCTTCTGATGCTAATAACTTTTTCATACTTTGTGTACGGATCTGTGTGGGGGTAATTTTTTTTGCAGAATGATCGACGTTTTTTGAGTACTGTGCGAAATTTTTGATCATTTTTGATTGACAGAGTGTTATTCATGTAAAAAGTGTAAAATCGCATTTTGGAGACATCGGGCGTCCCGTTTTGGAGGTTACACCACTGCAATAACCGTTTTTTTTTTATATTTGATCGATTTTTTACTGTTTTAGTATGGTTTTTAATCAGTTTCTAGGGAAAGGGGGTGCTTTTGAACTTTTCATATTTTTATTATTTTTTTTTCCTTTTTTTCTTTTTTTTTCCCTTTCTTCACATTTTCTTAGACCCTCTATGGTACATTAACCCTAGATGTGTCCGGTTGTTTCTCTACCATTTACGGTAATACTACTGATTTCAGTATATGGCGTTTTTCCATATGATTCATACAATGAGCCCCTGGTCATTGTAACAAATCTCCTGACAAAGGCCTTTGAGGCTTGTCATTGAAACCGATCGCCATCACCGCCCAAGACGTTCGGGGATGATGAATCTCAAAAACAGGACCGGTGGCCTATGTGGCGCCATGTTTTAAGGGCTGGCGCGACTTTTGCAATATGCAGCAAAGCCCATCTCTGTATAAGAGGGCTCAGCCCGTGAGCCTCTTCTACACCCTTCATAGCCTCTGTGGCGGATATATCCTCCGCAGAGCGTGAGGGGTTTAAACACAGGTCAACTGGCAGAGCTTATTGGTGAACAGAACTCCGATATTCATAAGCTGCATAAGCTGTTCCCTCCTCAATGCGCATGCCTACTACAAATCCTTCGCATACGGCGAGCACTCCTACATCCTCGACGACACACCCGCTTGTACTACACCTACTTCTTACTATCATCAATCCAAACGCACTGTACACAGTGCAGGGGGAGGAAAACTACATCAGGGGGATAAACGCAAGGAAAAAACTGAGAGTTGGTGGGCATATTCAAGGAAACGGATATGGGGGGGTACTAAGTTATTGCGCACAGTACCTACAGGAGAGATCACAGGTATCTCTCCAACGCAGCAACACCACCAATGCAGATCTGGCATTGTGAGAGCTCGAATCTTTCCTGACACTGATCAGTCCATGGCGTTATCTGTCATGACTTACTCCTGTAACTGGCCAGGTCTGCAATCAAACTGTACATTTTCAGCAAGGACATCGCATGAACCACAATTTGGTCCTGTGATGTCATCAGGTTGTTCGCCTTGCAATCCCCCCCCCCTGCCCCTAACACTCGTCACCCTGTGTCTCTGTGAGACGATTATTGGATTATTTGTCCCCCCATCGTATATATGCCCTGCTTGTAGCCAACCCCCTATGCCCATATACCAACCCCCCTATCCCCCATAATGCACTCAGCAAATAAAAATACACCGGATCTTTCCATTTTAACATCCTTTAGTTTTGTTTCCCCCACTTCATTTATTTTCTACAAACTTATGATGCCTAAGCTTCCTGTCTCCTGCCCCCCTTCCTCTCCACCTCCTATATTGTGGCCTCCCTCCCATCATGTTGTGGCCCCCTGTTCCTCTGCCACCTGGGGGGGTTTTTTTCCTGTTTGCCGCCATTGTCCACATACCAACCAACGCTAATCTGGAAGACGGGCCATGCCGGATTGAAAAACGTACTGATAATCTGCTTTTGACCTTAAGATAAAATAATTAATATGCACCACTACATTGGTGACTGGAATATCGCTTATTTGAAAAATTGGAATTAGACATACCGATAATTCGTTTTCATTTGTCCCACCTACAGAAGGGAACATATTTCTGCAACAACTGTTGTACAAGTTGGTTCTCTAGGTTTTTTCTTAAGTTGAATTTTGTTGTATATCTATCATTGTACCCAGCCAGAATTTTTGTGGTCTCTGTGACAATGGATTTTAAAAAAATGTTGGATTGTCCATAAAAACCAGTATTAATCCTAAAATCTTACTTGCAGACACCTTTGAATAACGTTATAGCTGTTATTGTCGCCTCAGGTAATAACTAGGGGCGGTCTGTAAGTGGGGGACCACTTTGTATAAAATTAGGGGGTTATACAAGTTTCCACACGAATCTATTTTGGTAACAAACAAATATGGTTGTGGAAGCCTTGCATGGAATGGATGAGGCTATTACTTTTGTGGAAGCAGAGTTAAACTAAAAAAGTTTCGTTTCAGACACCTTTGCCCGTTTTTTGGACTCTTTTAGTTCCATTGAAGTGGTTCCCTGTAGTGACACCACCCATTATGAAACTCAAACCCCAAGAATTCCTCAAAGGTATCATATTTAACTTTACTTCCTCACAAGGTGAGTACTCACTGATGTTGATTATTTCCAAAAATTAAGGTGGTAAAATAGAATATAATATGTGTGAAACATTGGGAATAGCAAACCTACACCTTTCGCCCCCACTACAACAACACCTTTCCTTTGTTATAGTTTTCCGAGGGCAGAGAAAACAAAAATTGTGTAAATCCATTTGGTTTTTAACCACGCCATCTTTTTGGAGGCAGATTTGTAGCAAGTAACTAGATTTGTTCCATGAAACAATCAGGATCCACCAAATGATTCGGTAAGGCAGCAGTCAGGTGCAAAACACGCCCGGCCAATTTTGTGTTAGCAACTGATAGGGTCAATGCAGGTGCTCTTATGGCCGCACACAGAACTGTTAGGTTGGTTTCAGGTTGGTTTGAAGGTGCTGTAACCCACAGGCAAAAGCCCAGCCTGCTATCTCTTGTATGAAGAATGGGTGAATGAAGTAGCAGACGGCAGTGAACAGAATTAAAGAGCCTAGTGATGTCATCTAACTAGGTCATGATGGAAGGCAGTTGATTGCGGAAAAAAAAAAAAACAAGAATCTCCGTACACCACCAAACGCATTCGGTAATTGCATAAAGAATAAATAAAATTTGTAAAAACCAAGGTCTGCATTACGTAATGACTGCGTTGCATTTTCACTTCAATGGTCACTTGTCATAGTTGACTAGCGTTATACAATTGAAAAATCATTTATCCCATCAGTCTCCCACAGTAAAGAAGGCATGGATTCACGCGCCTACAGTAACGCAGCCTTTTTGTATGGACCATTCACATATTGTATATACCGGTAATTTCTGCCCCCTCTTAGTCCGTCTCTTTTATGCGATAATACATCTACTTATTTTAAGCTTGTCCTCAGACCCGCCCTAACCCCTTATCATTTTTGTGCTCTTGGTTGTACCCTCCCAGCTCCAGGGCATCCTTTTTTATGGACGTGGTGCCAGAACTAACCTCTACAGTGGTAATATTACAATCCCTATACTGAACAGTCCATACACTTTGAATACGCTAGACTTGCTGGCTGTTGAGGCAGCTATACTGACATCTGCTGTTTTTAATGCTATGATCTCCGGCCTCCTGATCTGGCCGGCGGGTTTCAGAGATACAAATCTACACCAGGCCCTTCATAAGTTAGGTGGGAAGATGCCCACCAGGTAAATTCAAAACAAAATTATTATATAGGAATTTTATGTTCTTTTATTGTTGTATAGATCTGCTCTATGTATAGGATGATCACCTTTACATACTGTGTAACATTTTCTCTCGCTTGCACGCAAGATCAGTGATGTCTTACCTTGTTTTATGTATATTTCTCAATAAAACAGTTTAAAAAAACAAATCTACACCAGGCCCTACTGTTAACTAGTGATTGTTTAGCTTGAACTCTCTGGATACGATTCTTCAGCCAGTCAATCCAATTGCAAATGATTCCTGCCAAACCAATAGAATTTTACCCATTAGAAGTCTATGAGAGACAGTCTTTGCAAGGTCCAAGAACATGATATCCACACCAGCTCATTTTTCCATCTGCTCACCTCTTCATAGAAGCAGATCATTTTAGTCTGTTATTTATTATGTTATATGATGTCACATACAACTGTATGTGTCTTTTAGTTTCCCTTCCAATATTTTCCCCACAATGGAAGTTAAAGGAGTTTGCCCACAAAAGAACATTTTCAAATTTCAATCCCCTAGTGATGTTTACAAAATAAAGATACTTTTTAGTCCCTTAATTTACCATTTTACTCAGATTTATTGCTGTTTTAGTTTCTATTATTCAGTGATGGTCAGTGTAAAATACCAGAGTGTGGGTGGGGAGTCTCTGAGCAGGTCTATTATGATCCCTGTTGTGCTTTGAGATGCTGTGTGCTGACAAAGTGGTTAGATTATCAGGGTACAAGTTGATATACACTTTCATTTACCTTCTGAACAGTCACTAGTATCTGACACACAGAAAGAGAGATGAAACAGATCAGAGTTGAGGTGATGAGATCCATGGGATGCATATTACACATAATGACACAGTCAGCTCTGCTCCATCTCTGCCCTATTACACTATCAGATCTCCTTTTTCCCCCTCCCTTGGAGGCAGTCCCCTACAAGATAGGTTCCATAGGTTTGTCCTTAAGTTGAATATGTATGTAAGGCGAAACTGTAAATTGTATAATTGTAGATTAAGACAAAATATTTTTTTTGCCCCAGTGACAATTGTAGTTTAAAATTTTTTTGCTATAATTGGACCAAGGATTATCAATGAAGCTTCATTACAGACACCTTACAGTTGATTTTTGCAGCCTGGGACTATAGTAAAGCATCCAGAGACCCAGATGTCACAGTGGGCAGAGGGGTCCGTCTTTTACTAGGGGTTGTCTGTATGTCGGGTGTCCTTAAGTAGGGGACCGCTTGTATATATCTCAACCCCTTCTCATTCATGTAAACCCCCTCTGAGGTGCCCTTGGTCTAGGGGGTTCTAAACCTTTCATTGCCTGCAACAATTCATTAATTCCTTGCGCCACAAACTTACTTCCCACTGTAAAATATAGCCAAAAATAATAAATTCCCCTCACAGAGATAGTTTTTGGAACAGCATAATAGTAAAATCAACCTATTTGCTCATAACAATTACACTTGAGCTATGATTAGTAGCTATGGGCAACAAAGACATATTTTATTAAATTAAATCCAGTTATTCAATGTTGCCCAATTTGCAATGAATGAAATTATAGAATTAGGCATTCTTCTATGGAGGATACCATAAAGCTTCTTGCAAAGCAGAATGTACTGCACTGGTGGACTGGACTGGTTGGATTCTTCTACTTGCATATTGGTAGCAAAGACAGTGATACGGGTAAGTGAACTAAACATCTACAGAACAAAGATTGTTACATTTCTTTCCAAAGTGCTTCTTTAGAACTTAAATGATCACTCTGCGGCAAAAAAATCTGAGAAATTGTCTACAATTGTGAGAATGCAACCCCTTTAACTTTTCTTTGTTTGCATTGTTAAATAAAAGAAAAGTTATTTTTTCAATACTGCAGTGTATTTAAAAAAAATGCGCACATCCATATGGGGAGGCCTAAAAATAAACATTTAATTTATTTTTAAATTTGTTCTCTCTATCTTCTCTTGACTCTTCTCTCTTGGCCCTGCTGCCCTGAATATCAGAAGACCACACTAAACTGTTTCTGGGGCAGTGTGACTGGCTTGTGGGTAATTGGTCACTCATATTGTGGTGATTTTGGTACATTTTTTCCTTATATCTCACCTTGTCTGTGAGCTGGTTGATGGTGTTGAGGGGTGCTCAATAGACATAAGGGCACATTTACTAATGGTCGCACGCTGCACTATTGTCAGACCGTGCACGTTCTTCATCGTTAAAACGGCTTGCACAGGTATTTAAGAAGCGTCTGTGCTGATAGTGTGGCGCACGCGACCCTTTTATGGCACAGCTGCCCTGGCTTCCATGCTACACAAATTAGGAGCGTGCCGTTGGAGACTGTAATGCTAACCACTAAGCCACCGTGCTTCCCATATAAGACTTTTGGACTAAAAATGCAGCCATTGTTAATTGTAAAAATGTTCACCCATCAAGACTATTAGCTGCACATCACTCTGTTATATATGTACAGTATATTGATATCAGCAATCTTCTGCGGTGAGGATATGATGGGAGTTGTAGTTTAACAACAACTATTCTTTTTGAAAAAGCAAATCTTTTTATCTGTGACCACAATTGCATTATAGTGTGTTGCATTGCACGGTGGGCACATTAGATGGCATTAGAAAGCTTGATGATGTGATGGTAATACTATAGCTAGAGCATGTGTGGAGGTAGATGGTATAATGCCTGTAAGGATGCATACAGCATCTCCAAGGCTTGTGCAGCCTCCTCCGCCTCCTCCTCCTCCTCCTCCACAGTGGGGAACTCCTGGGCATGTGACTGCTGGAGTTAAGATGGCAGCTCTGTCTGAACCCTTAGGTCTGGAGAGAGGTAATAGACATAGTGCACGTTGCATTGCAGGGATTGGGATATTGCCTGTACCAGATGAGTGTAGTAAGAGGGAGGGGGGAGAGGAATAGCTTAGCTTTACCTCTATGTCTTACACAGGCACCAACCTGCTTATCAGGGAAGTGAATGATCTAATGAATAACCTTGCACTTACCTTCTCTGGTTTCCTATTGCTGCAGATGCCTTTTACACAGCTCTGAGTAAGAACATTTTGAGAACATAGCCTTATAATGTCTTTACTGAGTATTTAGTAATAACTGTACTCACATATGTCATTGCAATCTCTCCATCCATTTAAATCTTTTTTTTATCAATATACATGTGTATATTGTATAGATGTGTGTGTGTGTGTATATATATATATATATATATATATACAGAATCCATTGGGCTAGGGGGATTTTCTGGCTTTAACAGTTAGGGCAAGCTTATCTGCCTTAGCTTGGGATACTGAGTTATGGCAGCGATCTAGATGCTTTTGTAGTGTAACATAATAACATACTACATACTGCCATACACCATTTCTCTGTCTGGTCATTTGTTTTTGTCATAAATTTTTTTTTCCCCATTCGCAAAAAAAGGATACTGTCCTCTTATTCTCACTGCATTGTGCAAATCTTGCATCCAATCCTTAAAGGGAACCTGTCACCAGAAGACCCATTTTTAGCAGTCCCCCAGTCCCCACAGAGCATAGTACATACGCTGCCAAAGTGTTTTTGTATTAAAAATTGGTTTTACAGAAAAAAAGATATGTTATATTGTACCTTTCATTAGCGTCTGCTGTGTGAATAGGCATTTGCCAAATGGGAGGGGCTGGAAAGGAGCAGTTCCCCCCACCCTTGGGAAACAGCTCCTCCATGTGACCTTTTCAAATATATGAAAACACCCATCACTTGGCTTAGCGACGCCCCCTGCTCCTCTACAGCCAATCCCGAGTGTGGGGAGTCATTCATATATTTGAAAAGGTCACATGTTTCCCAAGGGCGGGGGGGAACTGCTCGTTTCCAGCCCCTCCCATTGGGCAACTGCCTAGTCACACAGAAGATGCTAATGAAAGGTACAATATAACATATCTTTTTTTCTGTAAAACCAATTTTTTATACAAAAACACTTTGTATGTACTATTCTCTGTGGGGACTGGAGGAGTGCTAAAAATGGGTTTTCCTGGTGACAGGTTCCCTTTAAGTTTGTGAATTCATTGACAACTGTAAAGCACAACGTTGAGTTATAAGAAAAGCTGCTTCAGATTTGGTTTCATAAAGAAATTGAAATTGTACTAAAACAGACATGTCAGGAATGGCAGGAGAGCCCACCAACAATAAAGCATGTTTTCTGTAGTTTTAAAACTTCTATGTTACCTTTCTATCATGTACAATGGAAACATGGAGCAGATAAGTTATCTTATAGGTACTACAGTGTTTGACAACGTATCTTTACTTTCTATGGTGACAATACAGTTTTCTTGGATCAGAAGTGTTTCTAGAACCTTTTTAAAATGGGGATCATTCCAATTTAGCTACAGGTATATATCTTTTGATGTATGATGTCAAATGAATGCTGTCATATAAAATTTTATTTACAGTGGTTGCAGAGATGAGATGACGAGTGCCGTGCTATTTTCAGGGACCCAGTGTGGGGATATGCTCCAAAGGCACTAGGGGTAAAATTCTGCAGTGATAAGACATGACTTGTATCTGATAAAGAAGATTAATAATCAGTGACGTTTCGGCCTAACACAAGCCTTTGTCAAACACTACAAGATATAAAAAGTGTACGAAGTGAGTAATGCAGAATAATGAAACACATAAAGGACAATTAGGGGTATGCAGTAAAATAAATTGAGAGTAGCCATATATCCGATAACCAGGTCCAAAATGCAGGTTGGAAGACATATCTAGTAGGCTATAAAGTATATGGAGACTGGACGGAAGGCTGATTAGAAAATGCATAGAACAAAACTTGGGTGATATACACGGTACAGGTAAATGTTGCACATTATACAGAATAAATTCTGTAAATATGTAATACAAATGATAGGTAGTGATCCCCCCAGGGTATTGTGGTGTATTTGCTGAAGAGAAGTATTTAACCCTGCCAGCAAGCCCTAGGATAGAAGGAACAATGAGACAACAATTAAAAAACATATTCACTGATCGTAGAAAGTATGGAGGATATAACTGGCGTCAACAGCAGGCGTCTGGGATGGACACAATGCATTTTTCTGCATTACTCACTTTGTACACTTTTATATCTTGTAGTGTTTGACAAAGGCTGAAACGTCACTCATTATTGATCGTTATACTGTAAATAAAAACATCACTTGGCATCATACCTAAAGGAGTGCTTGGATTAAATCAAACACTTAAAAATAAAACAAAAAAAGGCAAGAAATACTCCCCTGCGCTCCTCTTCATCTTGATCCCGGCGCTGTTTTTCGCTCAGTTTGATGCACCGGGATCACCTAGAAAAGAAAGTTCTAAACAACACGGGACAGGATGTCATGTGACATCACCTTGCTCTCAAATTCTCCGAGGTGCGGGGTTGTGCATAATTAGCAGCCCAGAGCGGCAGACATCTCATCCCTGTGCCCTATGCTGCTAATTAGAACTTTCTTTTCTAGGTGATCCCGGCGTGTCAAAACTAGCAATGATGGACAGTGCCGGGATCAAGATAAAGAGGAATGGAGGTAAGTATTTTCGGCTCTTTTTTTTTTTTGGTTTAAGTGGTTTCCTTTAATTTAAACAGTCAGCAAATTCTATGACTGATGGTAACTTTTGTGTGCCAAATATTTATTGCTACTATATACTTATGTACTGCCATTCACTGTTGGTATATATATATATGCAGTGTATTTATTTAATGTACATATTTATATGTGTGGTATATTTACTGCTAGTTGGTTGCTTAGATTTCTGCAACCTACCAGTTGGGGTCCACGCCCTCTTTACTTATATTAACCAAATGAGTACTTACTCAGGACTTCTATTATTCTAACTCTATATGCTGTGATTGCGGCAATTTAGCGCTCTAAAAATGATTGTAAATAGCATAAGGCACTCATAGCACCTTGTATTTTAATTTATTAATTGCGCTAGCAGTCCAGCCTGGTGCAGCCCGTCAACTGCTCTATGCAGTTTTTTGCATTTATTTTAGTTTGGTCAGCGTCTTGAATCTGTATTATTATTTAATCCCGTGTCGGTATTATTTTATATTGTCTGTTCTGTCATGGTCATTGATATAAGTTCTGAGGTCTGAATTTAATATATATTATAGCATGGGGTCTTTTATTATTTTTCTCTGGTCTGGGATCTGTATTACAGGCAGTCCCCGGGTTACGTACAAGATAGGGTCCGGAGATTTGTTCTTAAGTTGAATTTGTATGTAATTCGAAACTGGATATTTTATAATTGTAGATGCAGACAAAAAAAAATTTGGCCCCAGTTACAATTGGCGTCTAAACATTTTTTGCTGTAATGGGACCAAGGATTATCAATAAATCTTCATACAGACACCTTACAGCTGATCATTGTAGTCTGGGACTATAGTAAAGCATTCAGAAAGCTTCAACAAAGGTCAGAGGGATCTGTCTGTAACTATGGGTTGTCTGTTAGTTGAGTGTCCTCAAGTAGGGGACCGCCTGTATTGTCTTTTTGATTTAGGATTTGTATTCTTATCATCTTGTTTGGTGTCTATATTAATAATAATTATGTTATCTTGGGTCTATATTATATATTGTCTGACATTTTTCTGGTGGTTTTGAGGCAGCACTGCAAAATATGATGCATCTAATACAAGTGCAGCTTCTTGAAGTTGTATTGTTTTACAATGCTACCCTCAGACAAAAAGTTGTACACCCCGTATTTTTTTATAGATTCTGGCTGTACCACTCAGCTCCAAAATGCCTATTGCTTCCTTCCTGATATCTTCCATGAGGGTAGAGTTTGGACAACTCTATGTGTATGGGCACATCTATTATTCTTGGCTGTCTATGTAATGTATGGGCCTTTTTTCCTATACATTGTATGACCAGTTTTGGAGCTATTAAACATTTAAAGGTCGTCTCCTGAAACATGCTGATACAGCTTTTGAAATATCAAGGACAGGGCAGTCATAATAAATGAAATATCTGAAGTGTATAATTCAGCTTTTCATCAGTATTTTGTACACTGCAAATTTTCGAATCTTAAAATTAAATGACAATGTGTCTCTCTACCTTTGTTCTGTGCCATCTGTTTTCATAAATCACCAGGTTCCTGTGATCACTGGGCCATCTCTGTGTGTGTTGCAGCAGAACCCCTAAGGCAGTGATGGCGAACCTTTTAGAGCCTGAGTGACCAAACTTCAACCAAAAGCCACTTATTTATTGCAATGTGCCAGCACACCAATTTAAACAATAATGTATTTCTCCTTGTTCATTGACAACTTTCAATTGTTCAGCCTCCTAAGGACACCAATGCAGTTGAAAGGAGGAGGGAAAATTTGTCTATTATTGTAGGAAGATTCTGCTGGAAGATTCTTTGAGTCCTGTCTGGTGAACTTCATTCTTGGGTGATTGTCTGGGTGCCCACAGAAAGGGCTCGGAGTGCCGCCTCGGGCACCAGTGCCATAGGTTCGCCATCACTGCCCTAAGGTCTTTCATGGCAGAATAATGCTGATTAACTCCTTCTTTGTTTGCTATGATGAAGCCTCAGGGGCGTTGCTAGGGTGGAAAAAGATCCGGGGCACGGGCCCCAATGCATGTGTATCAGACTTTTATTAATGCCCCCCCTGTACATAACCCCCTCACATGTGCTTGTGCCAATAACAACCTGACAGTGTATACAGCTACAGAAACCACAGGAGAAACCCCTACTTTTTCCCTCCAGTGACTGCCGGTGACGCGTCCTCCATCTTCTCCATTAGACATCACCACATCTTTTGTTCCTCATTGTCCCTATATCTTGGACAGTGTTATCCTGCTGCTGCCCCCAACAATCTCCCCCAAATACTGTAAGGCTTGCATTTAAACACCAGGAGCTTGTTACCCATCACACTGGTCTCACTAGAAACGCAAATGAGATCAAACTGAGGCCTGTTCTAGTGCCATGTGTGAACACGCCCCAAGAAATGTCCCCCACACAGCCCCCCAGTAACGTGCCCCACAGAGCCACAAAGCAATGACCCCCATACATCTACCACCCCCAAAATGTTCCCCACACAGCTACCCTTAGTAGGTAATGTGCCCCCACACAGCTACCCTCAGTAGCTAATGTGTCCCCACACAGATACCCTCAGTAGCTAATGTGCCCCCACATAGCTACCCTCAGTAGCTAATGTGCCCCCACACAGCTACCCTCAGTAGCTAATGTGCCCCCACACAGCCAACCCAGTAGGTAATGTGCCCCCACACAGCCCCCCCAGTAGGTAATGTCCCCCCCACAGCCCCCCCAGTAGCTAATGTGCCCCCACACAGCCCCCCTGTAGGTAATGTCCCCCACACAGCCCCACTTACCTCAATGATGCCGGTCTATGTGTTCACTGTGTGTTTCCCCGGCAGGTCATGTGACCATGACATCATCACAGGTCCTTCAGAGTATTATTCCTCCAGAGGCTACAGCTCCTGCTGGGGAAAGCAGTGACTGCACTCCTTCTGATCACGATCTGTGGAGATCGTGATGAGAGAGAGGAGGATGCGCAGGGGAGATCCGGGGCTCCAGCCAAAAGGCTCGTGCCCCGGATCTTTTGACCTAGCGACGCCCCTGTGAAGCCTTTTAAATAGTACAAAAGCATCAGATCCCAGTGTTGTAAGGCTGGGTTCACATTACGTTTTTTTTTTCACATTACAACTGTGCCTCCACCTGCCACTATTTGTCAATGTATATGCTAAGTGTGCGGGGTATGCCTGACTATTTTAAGGAAGGTGCCCCTAGACTGGTGGCTGGGGTTTTTCCTGGGGCTATTTCAAGATTAAGGTCAGGGTAAGCTGGCACTTTAATTAGGGGTGGGTTAGAAGTTTACCCACCTCTTGCTACCTCAGCACGTTTTCCACGCCTGCATGCGTAAGGGGATTTAAGTCCGGGTAGGGGGGAGGGTTCCCTCTCTTCTTGCTGATCGCTGCACGAAGCGGTCCCGCCCTACTACTTGTTAATTTATTCTGTTTTCTTAATTTATTAAGTCGCAGCTGGCGGAAAAGTGAATGATGGAGGTGAAGGCTCGGTTGAACGAATTTCAACCAAGTGCCTTATGAGCTTAAGAGTTTTACGGAATTGTTAAGACCATCTTTTTACCCAACAAGAGAGAGTCTGTGTGATAATGTTAAGAAATGTTGGATTATATTAAAGGGCCTGTTTAATGTTTAATAATGTTTGTTAGTTCATGCCATCCAGTCTATATGTCGGGTGCTTTCCCGACATATACGCTTAGCGTATACAAATAACATGGTGTGAATTAAAATATGAGGTCAGTGTGAAGGCTCAATGGATATAGTTAAACCTTATACAGGCAGTCCTCAGCTTAAAGGACATCTACCACAAGGATCAAGGATTGTTAACCAAGAACACTGCCATACTGGTGTGTGCCCTCTCTGACAGGATCTGCTCATCTTTAAACTTCTTATACCATGTTTAAAAAAACAGCCCTTGGGGGCTCTGGGCTCCACAGGTGTTAATTTGCATAATTTGTAAAGCCTTTTATTCTCTAAAAACAAGGGCATAGAAAGCTTAAAGAGGACCTGTCACCCCCAAAAGACCCCCACCAAATATGCTCTCCATAATCCTCTCCCCAGCCACTTTCTATATATGCCAATTTTTTAAAATTTATGTTGGGAAAGTTGGTTGTAATAGATCCGACGTCTTACTAAATAAGAGGTCAGATCCTTGTATCCTTTGCGCTGGCAGACCTTATTCATGAGGGGGCCAGCCGATACTCCCCTACCACCCCTGTCAGCGTGGGACCTATAAGAATAGCCGGCAGCAGTGCATACAGAGCGCAATCGTTGCTGGCTCTCTGTGATGAGGCCGCACTGACAGCGGCCACACCGTGCTTTTTGACAGTGCTGGCCGACCAACTTTCCCAACATAAATTTTAAAAAAATGGCATGTACAGAAAGTGGCTGGGGAGAGTATTATGGGGGGCATATTTGGTGGGGGTCTTTTGGGGGATGACAGGTCCTCTTTACATACACCAGTATGGAAGTATTCTTGGTTTATAATCCTTGATCCTGGTGGTAAATGTAGTCATCTGTGCCCAATTTACAAATGACTCATAGTTTACTGTATCTTAGCCCCAGGTTATAACAATCAACTGTAAGAGTTACCAAAGGTGTCTGCATTGAAGCTTTATTGTTGTATCCTTGTTCACATGACAACGCAAAAATTTTATAAAGCCAATTTTTACAGGGAATTTTTTTGGGGGCTTTTCCCATATAAAATATACCTGACTGAAACCCACCTTCCTGCTCCTTCTGTAATTCTGCAGTATACAGATATTTTGCAGCCACAGTAAGTATCAGATCTGTGCTGCTGCGAGATTACAGCAGAGATTACAAAGTGCCAAGTGCTTTGGGGGTGTGTAATAACCAGAGAGCCCAGTATGGGCTTCTACAACACTACTACTAAGTATGTACTCTTAGATTATGGAATGAACAGAATATGTAGAGCAATGTCATTAAATATTGATTGAAAATTACATTTCTAATGATCCTTTAATGTCTTGTAGATGTTTCCCGTGCAATTGAACTACTGGAGAGACTGCAACGAAGTGGAGAAGTACCACCTCAGAAACTCCAAGCCCTGCAACGTGTTCTGCAGAGTAAATTCTGTTCTGCCATAAGAGAGGTAAGTTTTTAAGATGATTTCAGCAAGTCTTCTTTATATTCAGAAGTGGGTATGTCAGAAGTTAGAAAACTAACACTTTCCTGAATCTGGTCTTACAGTTGTAGCACTATGAATTTTCCAAGGACCCCTCCTTACTGCAGGCTCCTGTTGATTGACGATTCTCTTCATGACAAATACAGGGAGACTTTTCTATGAAACTGCGTTCTCTTGTTGTGCTAATTGTGTTATGAAGCACTATTTAAGCATCAGGAATCAGGAAGTGTTATTCCTTGTTAAGGGATGATACATGTTGCTCAACAGTAAGCATTTAGGTCTAAAAGAATCTGTGTTCTGGAATAACTTCTCCCTAATGCTCTTGAATTGCATCTCATTGTCCAATTCAAGCGCATGTGTGAACATGCCCTAAAATAGATATGTAACATGTTAGAACCCCTGAACGGATCCAGATCACCCTATAAGAGCAGCCGAGACTTGTTGCATTTAGCACTTCCAAGTACCAAAAGAGATGACCAACTCCTTAACCCCTTGGCGCAAAGGGGGCGATTAGAGCAAGGGGTTGATGAAGAGCGCTCACGGGCTGAACACTCTCCATAGAAACCTAGTATTTTCAGCAAATTATAGCAAACACTCAGTATTGAAATATAGAAGTGATATAAAAATAGACAATAAAAACCATAAACATGTGAGATGTCCTAAAACTCCCAATCTATAAGTATATGAACCCTGTAATGGAAAATAGCGGCAAATGTCTAAAATGCCATTTTTGTGTCATTTTGCAACTTTGGAAAAATTGGAATAAAACATTATCAAAAGGTTGCACAATCCCACAAATGGTATCATTGTAAACGTAATCATGTCTTGCAAAAAATGACACCTTACACAGCCCCATAAGCCAAAGTATGAAAAGTTATTAGTGTCAGAATATGGCAAAATTAAGATTTTTTTAGCCCAAAAGGTTTGAATTGAAAATCTTTATAAATTTGGTATTCCTGTTATCACATTGACCATCTGGAGTGCACAGTGATAGCTGTAAAAATAGAACCCACAAGAAGATGGTGCAAAAGTGTTTTTTTCGTCAAGGTCACTGCATTTGGATCTTTATCCCACTTCCCAGTACCACTCTACTTTTAAAATCTTAAGCAGGAACCCCGCTTTTTTATTGCAGGTTCCCCAGGAAAAATTACATTGATTCAATCTATAATTTAGGTAATTTTCATTGACAGATGGTGCTGTAATAACCAAAAATCTAAATGGGTAAAAAAAAAATGCTTTAAAAATGGGGATATCTTGAGAAATACTCATTGGATCGAAAAACAAAAAAAAGTTACAAATATTTCTTAAAAATCTATCCACTGATACTAAAGTTAAGTCAGTATTTTTTTAATCCCAGGGGTAAGGTAGGAGAATTTGATTTATCATGTAGAAACTACATTCAGCGTAACCCAAGAACAATGACGTGGACTGTAGTTGATTTTCTGTTCAATTTCTGTCCCCTTGCCTCTCACACATTGAAGCCCTAAAAAGGTCAAATGTAATTTTTCCTGGGGAAACAAAATCTGCAATAAAAAATGTGGGGTTCCAACTTAAGATTTTAAAGTAGGGGGCCGAGTTTGGTATCATTGGATAGATGTTTTAACAATATTTGAAACATACATTTCCATGTCGACCTTTAGTCCCTTGCAGGGACAGAAAACTGAGAGAGGTAAAAAAAAACCCCTCCCCTCTACCTTTGACACCAGTGTTTTCCCTGTCCCTGCAGGATGAACTGCGGGAGCCGTCCTCCTTCATCATGGGGGGTTTATGTACCTTCAATACCTGTGCCAGGGGGGTCCTCAGTTGGGCATCCCTCCCTATTGATCCGACTGGGGAGGTTCAATGATCCCTTCCTTCTTCTGCCCCTCTCATTCTGTGGCCACTCTGGTTAATGAGAGATGGGAGACTCCCCGCCGTTGAACAGGAAACAGCACTAAATGACTGGATATTGCAACACGGTGCCATCCTGGAGGTGGCATAAGGCCACGAATACCAAAAGTGATGTCAGCATATGAGCTTGGAAAACGAATTTAATGTCAGACATCAGCAAATTCTTCACTGTAGGACCGTCCGTGGAGCTGATCTGAGGTCTCCTCTCTTACCCTGCTGCCATGTCTGATGAAATGGGTGACCTACGCTACCGGTCTTGAGTAACCTGGGGCTTATGCGTTTAAAGGGGTAGTGGACTCTTTCTCTCTTATGCAGAGTCTTATATTATTGATGCATATCATTTCTTTCTTAGGTAGAGAAAGATATTGCTCCAAAATTGAAAAACGGAGAAAGAGTTTACAAAGAAGTCTACTTCAAAGAAAAACTTTATGTACAGTATGTATTGGTTAAGGGATGAAAGATTCAAACCTCTATTTCCAATACACTGATCATCCAGGAACACCCACCCAAAAGAAGTAAGACTGGGGTGTCTATATCTTCTGACCCTGAATCCCACATGGGAGCCTCTTGCTCAGCTGTGGATTCTATAGAAGTAGACCCAACGTTTGAAATAAAGGAGCCAGACAGGAGATTTTTCTTTTCCCCGGGGGAATTTCATTGCTGAACACCATGGGCATTGAGGACATTATCCAACCTAAATCTGTACAGGATGAAATGTTTAGTGGATTAAAGGTAAAAAAGAGGAAAATGTTCACTATTGATGAACCTTTAGGGTCTACCTACCCCGCCTCTCTCTCTGCCTACACCTGCCTGCCTTGCTTTATTGTCTCATTCTACGACAACATGGTATTGTATATGTTGGGCATGTAGGGATCAATGCATCAGAGCTTTGTTACATTGTTGAAATTGCACTTTTCATGCATCATTTTTTGCACTTTAGCTCTATATGGTTATTCATATTCTGGTCCTTATGGTTACTGTAGTTCTACTATTGGCAGACTGTAGTAGGGGGTTTCTAGGGCAACTTGGCCCTTGGCAGCTTTGTACACCCCTCTGGTGTACTTTTTAAGTGTTTTTATATTTATTGTTGTCCTGTCTTGATTGTGTTTAAAATTGTTACTTATCCAATAAACATTTTTTGTTATTTCTGTCTAGCCTTGTGTACACATCCCACCTTTTTCTTGTTTTGTTTGGATTGAACCTTTAAAACTATTAAGGAAGAATGGTCAAAACCCTTATTATTTGACCAGGTTGAAACAAAATGATGGGATAGTATCTGAAAGATAGATGTACAAGTGGCCAACAGGTATCCCCTTTGAAGATTCCTCCCAACTGGGATAATCTCCTTAAGAAAGGCTGGGAAGCGGCATTTTTGGTCTTCAAAACAAATAAAGCTGCTACATCTGTGGCTAGATCACTATATATGGTTAAATGAGCTAGAAAAACAAGTGGGGACTCCTCGGGATGTTATCCTAGGAGCTAGGATGTCTCTGGGGAGACTACTAGATTTTCAGCAAGAGAGGGAGCACTATCCAATGTCGCTAGAAGGGCACTGTTGATAAAGCACTGGAAGGGGGACATTAAGTTTAAGGCAAAACATTGCAATGTCTTTTTTTTTCAGGAGAATTTGTTTTTGGACAAAAACTGGATAAAATCCTTGAACGGGCGTCTGATAAAAAGAAAGACCTCACAGAAATCAAAGAACAAAAGAAAAGCTGTCCCTTTAAATCACAACCCCCATCTTAGAGAGAGAAAGGGAGAGGGGGTCTGTGGAGTTACCCCAAAGAGGGTAGAGGGCGAGGATTTATCCTCAACCCCTTCTCCAAAGCAGATGCCAAGCAATGACTCTGAAGTGTGGGGGGGGGGGGACTTCTACATTTCCATTCACAGTGGAAGTCAATAACCTAAAACAGCTGGATCCTAAAGATAATACAAGAGGGTTTACAAAAAAGAACAATTAGGTCCAATACAGACAGTTCAAGATGGAGAGTGTAAAGTCGTCTACAACCATAATAAACCAGGACGCTTACAGGTGCACGTTGGATTTGAAAGATGCATATTATTGCATCACCATTTACCATGGCCAAATCTTTCACTATCAATTTGTAGCACCCCTGCATTCGTGATCTCCTCAGCACCACAAATTTTCACGAAACTGATGGTAGAAGCATGGTTGGCGCCAGCACTGGGCATACTCGGGAAATTGCCGGGGACAAGGCAGCTGGGGAGATCCACATGAGGATGTACATAGAAATCCATGAGGGTGAGGGGGGCTTTATATAAAATAACCATGAGGGGAACAGTATATAAAATAACCATGAGGGGACTGTTCAGTATGATAAACTAGGGAATATTTTAGTGAACAGGAGACCATTTTAGTTTCTGCATATTGAATGCCGCCACATGAGTTCACTGTAAAGGGGCCTTCTGAGGCTTCGTCGCCCAGGGGTCTACTGAAACCTGTAGCCGAACCTGGGCGGAAGAGAATCCTTTCTGATAATTGCAGACACAAGACTCAGATTAATTCAGAGCAGAGATTTTTGCATGAAATTTCTGGAGAACTTGGGGTTGATCATCAACAAGGAAAAATCCAGCCTTGTTCTGGAAATGAGGAAAGTGTTCCTTGCCATACTTCCAGACTAGGCATAAGTCTTCCCTTCAGATCAAATGGAAAAAAACCTAATAAGTTATGTGGATCATTTTCTTTTCTTCTCAGGTCTACTTCATCAGGAAATCAATGAGACTTTTGGGCCTAATGACAATCACGATACAATGCGTCCCTTGGCCCTTCAAGGGCCCTCCAGAAATGGCTGTTGAAAATTGGGATAATCAAAATCGATCCAGGTAATGAAAATTCCTCCATAGGTAAAAAATCTCACTTTTGTGGTGGAAAAAGGAAGGAACCTAAAACAGGGAATCCCTTGGAAGCAATGGCTGGTGGTCTGCTTACAGACAGACACCACTCTTTAGGGCATGGGGCGAAACTTCCAAATGGATATGTTCAGGGCTTATGGGCCACCTCGAAGAAATAATCCTCAAACCTGAGGGGACTAACAGCTTTATGGGAAGCTAAAGTCAACATCATCTAAGGATATACTCACACAATGTCACCACAGTTGCCTACCTAAGAAAACAGGGGGCACCAGACTGGGGAAACTCCTACAGGTTTTGGACAAAATATTCACATGGGCAGAGAAAAATGTGAGCTCAATTTCAGCCTTCTACCACAAAGGGGAGGAAAAACTGAACTGCAGATTTCCTAAGCCGCCGCAAGATAGATGCCAAAGAAAGGGCACTAAATCAGGACATTATCCCAAAATGGGGCAAACGTCAGATAGACCACTTTGCCTCCCGTCAGAACACCAAAGTAGACTCTTTCTTCTCCCTAGCTGTGCAGGATCAGTTCCAGGGGGTATGTGCGCTAAATAAGAACTGGGGATTCCAGCAAGGGTATGCTTTTTCCCCTCTGTGCTTGATTTCCAGAATTCTGTAAAAATTGGAGAAAGAAAAATGCAACATTATTATGATAGTTCCGTGGTGGCCAAAGAGGATCTGGTTTCCTCGTCTCCAGATATTTGCAGTGGACCAATCAATTCTTCTTACTGACACTAGGGCCCAGTGTTACGCCCCAATCCATCCTTTCTGAAACTCTCAGCGTGGAATTTGAGAGAAAAATTCTAATAAGCAGAAGATATCAGAGAAAGTGATAAAGACTCTGGAGAAGAGCCGCAAACCAGTTACCATGGCAATACATAAGAAGAAATGGAAAAGATTAATCTCCTGGGCAGGTGACTCTCCTCCGGATCAGAATCACTCCAACATGGCGCAGATTTTGGACTTCCTCCTAGATGGCTTAGAGTTGGGACTAAAACCTAGCACCCTGAAGATCAGGTATCTGCCCTAAGTGCTTTCTTTGACTGTTCCTTGGCAAACCATGGGTGGATTATGAGATTCTTTAGGGCAGCATCTAGGATAAGTCCATCATTAAAACAACTTTCTCCTCAGTGGGACCTTTCTCTAGTCTTATACAGTCTATCTAGTTCAACATTTGAACCCTGAGACCAAATAAATATAAGATATCTAACACTTAAAGGGGTATGCCCATTTCAGCAAGTAATTGATATTGTTTGAATAATGAAAAGTTATAAAAATTTCCAATATACTTTCTGTATCAATTCCTCACAGTTTTCTAGATCTCTGCTTGCTGTCTTTCTATTGAAAGCTTCATTGCTTATTTCCAGTGGATAGAATTTTGACCATGGTCACACAGGTGCACAGGTCGTTATGTCACAGAGCTCTAATTACTCTCTATGATACTAATGAGTCGTGCACCTGTGTGACAATGGACAGATTTCTGTCTACTGGAGGTAAACAATAAAGCTTTCTATAGAATGACAGCAAGCTGAGATCTAGAAAACCACAAGGGATTGATACAGAAAGTATATTGGAAAATTGTATTATTTTTCATTATACAAACAATAACATTAATTTGCCAAGTGGGAATACCCCTTTAATGTAGTCTTACTAGTTGCCATTACCTATGCACGTAGACTAGGGGAGTTACAATCCTTATCAACTAGAGTGTTATTTAACTATTTCTGAGGACAGGTTTACCTTTAGGTAAGATCCGCCTTCTTACCCAAAGTAGTTACAGATTTTCATAGGGACCAAGAAATAGTCCTCCCTTCCTTTTTTAACAATCCCTATTCAGAGAGAGAGATAAGCTGGTACTCTTTAGATGTTAGACGGGCAGCTCTTCAGTATTTTGAGATCACAACCCCATGGAGACTAGACGAAAATTCCACTAGAGCCACCTCCTGGGCAGAGAGAGACGGCGCTTCTATTGACCTGATATGCAAGGCTGCAACCTGGTCCCTTAATGTTTGTAAGGCACTGCCACTTGGATCTCCAAAAGGTTAGGGATTTGTCTTTCGGAAGGAAGGTTTTTCAGGACGTAGTCCCTCCCTAGATATAATATTTGGTATATATCCATGTGGCCGTCATGGGGAAGGACATGGAAGACCTGAATTATTCCTTTTCCATGAGTCCACCATGACAGCCCTATTATATTCCCTCCCTAATTATTATTACTATTTAGTTTAATATGTGCTCCTTTCGGTTATTTGTAAATACACTGGTGTCAAAGGTAGAGGGGAGGGTTTCAGTCTCTTGTCCTTGCAGGGGTTCAGAGGTCAACCTCCTCGTGGCCGTCATGGTGGACTCATGGAAAAGGAGTTACCGGTAGGTACTAATTCAGGTCATTTAGTTTTTCGCTCTGATGAGTATTTTGTAAGATATTCCACTGTCCCTACTTTTTTGTTACATCATGAATATAAACATCGTTATTACTACTTAGAGCGTATACATATGCACACATTATTATACTGTATATATATTTACATTTGTTAAGGTACATTCACACGGCGGTATGCTTGCCCAGGCATACCCCTCCATAGAAAACAGCAGCGCAAGGCCGCACACGCGGGAAAAGATAGAGCATGCTCTATCTTTTCCAGGTGTGCGGCGCGGAACTGTGGCACCGTATCGCTTCCTTGCTGCCATTGTTGTCCATGTGGACGTTTCTGCGACCCCAAATTTGCGGCCACATATCCATCCCCACAGACGGGCGTGTGAATGAGGACTTACTTGTAAAAAGTTCCCACTGTCTGTAGTGGTACTTTGGTTTATCAATGTCTGTCAAGGCACTCTACTAATAGGGACTATCCTGCTTAGTCAGCCCTCCACCTGTTCTATGGGGGCACTATGAATGTTGATTTGGATAAGCAGCCTGGCCGGTTGCTGTCTCTGGTGGTAATGAAGTTATTTTGAAGAATAGTTGCACAATGCTGGGCACTGTGTCGATTATTGATGGAGAGTGACCACAGATTTTAGAAGCGGTATTATTAATTAGCCTCCTTTGATGCTATTTTTTCCTCAACAAAATTTCTTTTACATAAAAAAAGAAATCCACATTTAAACAATTTAAAGGTTTCTACATTTCACCACTTTCTTCTTGCTTCAATGTTTGTAATTTTTTTTTTAATATGTGGAAATGAACAAACCTATTTTTTAGTTTTCATTAAAGCAAATCTACCATCAAAATCAATGCTTGATAAATCAGGTACTCATAGATCCAGGTACTGTGACTATGGTAATCTTCTTATATTTGTTATCCATGGACTCCTTCCTTCTACAATCCTGTAAACTTATGTTAATGAGCCTAAAAGGCTATGGCCCTCTGTATTCTGGCATCACAAGCTGTTGTTACACTGTCTCCCTCTGCAGTTCCTGTAATCTCAGCAGAAGTGAGCACACAGTGGAAGGGAAGTGCTTCCTCGTCCTGTGAATCTGCAGTACTGAGGGGCTCACACGCCCATAGCCTTTATGGCTGATTAGCATATTTTTAATATTTGATTTTACAAGTAAGGAGGCCATGGATAACAAATATAAGAAGATTACCGCAGTCACAGTACCTGGATCTATGAGGAAGTTTCCCTGGTTTATTGTGCTTGATTTTGATGGTAGATTTTCTTTAAAGCATAACTGTAAAGCTATAGTGATTTTACCAAATTATTATATGTGATTCCCCCTTTGAAAACAAACAGAATGATGTCTAAGTTGTGCTGCTCACCCTTTTATTTTCAAAGGAATGGCATTTTCTGTTTTGAAAGTGTTTGACAAAAATCTTTCTCAGCATAGGTAAAGTAGGCAGAGACTAATGTCTGTCAGTCTATGCCCTCAGGCTGAGGCCAGTTAGCTTTCCCATAGATCTCATGATGCCTTGTGTTTTCTTTCAAAGTAATTTAGCATGGAATCCATTGAATCCCACAAGTAAATCCACTGAACACGGCACAGTGCACATACAGGGTGTATATGGTGACATCCTGGCAGCTTCCATCACATGCAGGAGCAGGGAACATGTAATAAGTGGAAGAAATCATTAGTAACCCAGTTACATGAAATCTATAGCCTGTGCTGTGTGGACATTAACGGTTAAAAGCTTATCTGGACGGAGCTGACACTGCCAATGACAAGGGGGGTTGCATGAGGTGAAGAGACAGACAGAAAAACTACTGTAGAATCACAGACTGGGATGGAGTGATTTGGAACAGGGAGATCTTGTACCTCACTATTCTGTGTAGTAGACATCTGCATTCACACATCCAGCTCTGCTACATTCACTGCTCTGCACACTTCCAGCCTGCTGCATTCACTGACACATTACCTCCTCCTCTTTGAGCAGGGAGCAGCAGCTCCTCCCCTCCCAGAAAACCGTACTGTAAATAACATATGGATTGATAAGGCTCATCAGCACCTGGAGAGGAGGCAGCTAATGCAGCAATGAGGTATTCTGAGGGCTATAGCAAAGAAACGACTAATTATAGGTAATTAAGATAATAGGCAAAGTTGTTTTACATCCCAAGAGCTATTGATTTGTGAAAAATGAAAACAGTTACTCTTTAAGATACCTTGAATTTTCTTCAATATGGTTTTTTCATTGCAGGTGTATGAGCAATTGTATGATACCCTGGATATCTCAGGTAACGCTGAAATAAGGGCACATGCCACTGCCAAGGTAAGTTGTGTCTTGTAACTTTATGCCATCTTGTATTGTTTATGTTCATCTGTCTGGTACCAGTTATGCAAGCCAGAAACTAAAATATACTGCACACTAATTAGCTGTATTATTTGGTTGCCCTGCAAGGAACTGTTTACGGTATTTTGACAGATAAGATGACCAAAGATGCAGGTCCATTAAGTATAACTTATTATGGTACAAAGTTGATCTAGAGGTAGGCAGAAATTCCAAAATCTAATGCCACCTTCCTATAGTAGAAATGTTTCCCTAACTTCACGCCCCTCCATGCCCACTTGGCAGCTCTAGTCACATTTAATTGTGAAACTGTTTTGGAAAGAAAAATAACATTTTTTCACCCTTGGGGAACCATTTGTTAACAAATCTTCTGAAATGCATTGTTTTTTCTTTCTAATTTAGGCAACTGTTGCTGCCTTTGCTGCCAGTGAAGGCCATGCCCACCCCAGAGTTGTGGAGCTTCCAAAAACAGATGAAGGTCTAGGGTTTAATATAATGGGTGGGAAAGAACAAAACTCTCCTATTTACATTTCACGTATTATTCCTGGTGGTGTGGCAGATCGCCATGGAGGTCTAAAACGTGGGGACCAGCTACTGTCTGTGAATGGGGTGGTAAGTTAAATTTAACCTCATATTGGAGAGTTTGTCTTGTTAATTTGCCCTGTATTTCCACCATTACTGTAGATCCAATAGCAGATACAATAACCGCCACCCAAGTGCCCTTACCTTGCACACTTACTTATACAGGTTTGTGTGTCCTCTGAAAAAGGATGTGTTCTTCCCTTATCTTCTATTGACTTCGTTTTGGAGAAAAAAATGGCTTTTAAAGTCTTGCAAATGAGCCTCAGAGGCTCCTGTCTACATCATAGAAAACTCTTCTGGCTCCAACGTCTGTCAATTATGACGTCACCGTCTAGGGAGTGGTGGAAGGGGCAGTACCGCCAAACAGAGGTGTGCATAATTAGCAGACATATCACTTATTGTATCTCAATGAATGGAAAAAACGAAGACCAAAGTATGTCAATATGAGAAAAATAAAAAAAATCTTTATTTTACATATATTAAAATTATGCAAATACCAGGTGTTAAAACACAGACAGTTAGTTATCCCCCAATTGGTATTCGGAAAAATGTGGTCATTGTGTATCTCTATACCATTACAGTACACAATTGCATAAGCAGTAACTAAGAGATATATCAAAAATAGAGTAAGTTTGATACATCAAAATGTAGTAACACATGGTAGAGCTAGTTCAGTTTCACAAGAGCAAGAGTATATGGTTAAAGGGATAGGTCCCAAAGCAAACAATGCTATTAGGAAAAAGTAAAGGTCTTATCGCTTACCCATATTAGAGAAGACTGTCACAATCTGGTACCGGGGGTAATGCCTTTTCGATTAGAGGTAGCCTTCTTGGTACTTTTGTCATTTATATGCAAAATTGAAAGTTCTTTTTTTGCATAGTGCTTAGTCTTCCAGAATATAGAAAGATGTCATTGTGATCCTGTCACAGTCCTTCATAATAGGTTGCAGCTTGTGAGCTTAAAGGGGTTGGCCACTTTACCTCATGTTTTTTGTAATGTGTGTAAGTGTGGGAGGCAGGATTAGGGCCCGCTCCAGGTTTCAGTAAGCCCATAGGCAAGAGAACCTCAGTGGGCCCCTTTAAAGTGAACTCACGTTCGCTAAAATTCATCTTTGTTTATCAGTCCAAGCAGCCCCCTCATGGTAATTTTATATAGTGCCCCCTTGTAGATTAATTATATACAGTCCCCTCATAGTTTATTCCCTCAAGACTGACGTTCATCGGTGCCTGTATGTCCAGGACAATTTTTGATGTTCTGCTTTGAGCTTCTTTAAATGATGATATCTTTGATGATGATATCTTTTGTAACAATTTCTACTTCATTTTTTATGACATGTGAGACTTTAACGTGATAAGTTTTATTATTACATATTGTTTTCTTTATAAATTTGCCAATAATTGACTACAATGTGAAAAAATAAGGATTTTTTGTCATTTTTACGATGAATGTTTTTTTAAAAATAAGTAGTAAAACTAAATACACTTTTACCAAAATATGTTATAAACATGTACAGCATCATTCCATCACCCATTCCCAGGTTCAGGTGCAGAGGGTGGATGTACTTCTAGATGTGAAAGACTTTCCTGCAGATCTGTCTACATTCTGCTTCAGCACACCGGATTGTGGCGGGTACTCTTCAAATGGCTCCTGAACTCTGGAACCTATTAACACAATTCTGCTCTCATATTAATTAGGAGAGTCTCCCATTATATAAGGATTGTGTATGGATGCTTCATAGAATCGGAGATATCCACTGGTAAAATTACAATTAGAAAGAGAAAGCTGTACATAAACATACATTTTTTTTAGTAAAACTTTAAGGGTTGATATCCCTGGTTTTGTGAAGCATCCATACACAATCCATATATCATTAAAGGGGAGATTATCCTGTTTAATATGACACCTTGGTTGTGTTTCTATTTGTCAGGGTTCAGGAGATATAGCTGTTTGAACTTGGCCACTTTCATGAGGTTTGTAAATGGCCTTTCTGCACGGGGCATATGCAAAGAGGACGTATGTACGTATGGCAGTCGTGAAGAGGTTACTTATGTACAGCCCCACATGGTTATATTATGTAATGACATTCGGCCGTGTGCCCCCCCCCCCCCCCCAGCAGCTCTGGACCCCTGCTCTAGCCCCGGTTATGCCTGGGCAGGATGTGAGGTAATTTATTCATATACATGTAGTAATAGTTCTGCACCTCTTTCTTGATATGTAAAGTGAAGCCTCCTGTCTTTTACCTCATCATAGTAAATTATTTAATATTCTCCCCCCACACTTACACGCACATTCCAAAAAACATGAGGTAAAATGGCCAACCCCTTTAAATTCCTATGCCAATTCCCTGTCTAATTATTATAAGTGCTAAGTGCTGATGCATGTGACAGATCTTGACTGTTTGCTCCTCTGTAGAGTGTGGAAGGAGAGCAGCATGAGAAGGCGGTGGAGCTGCTGAAGGCAGCACAGGGAACAGTGAAGTTGGTTGTACGCTATACACCAAAAGTGCTGGAGGAAATGGAGGCCAGATTTGAAAAAATGAGAACGGCTCGACGTCGGCAGCAGCAAAATAGTTACACGTGAGGGAATCATCCTTACCTAATATATTGTATACCTTCCAAATATACCTTCTGAGACTGTATGATAGTATTCATGAATGCAATCTTAAAGTGGTATTCTCATCTGGAAGTTCAGGGCTAGAGCTTTTCAGTAAATTAATGGCACAGTTTACATGTTTATCCGTCATTATTAGAGATGAGCGAGCACTAAAATGCTCGGGTGCTCGTTATTCGAGACGAACTTTTCCCGATGCTCGAATGCTCGTCTTGAATAACGAACCCCATTGAAGTCAATGGGAGACTCGAGCATTTTTTAAGGGGACCAAGGGTCTGCACAGGGAAGCTTGGCCAAACACCTGGAAACCTTAGAAAATGATGGAAACACCACGGAAATGGACAGGAAACAGCAGGGGCAGCATGCATGGATGCCTCTGAGGCTGTTTAATCGCACCATTATGCCAAAATTATGGGCAACAGCATGGCCATGACAGAGTGACCGAATGAGGCTAGATAGCATCTAAAACATCCAATAATTGACCCTGACACTATAGAAGACGGCATGCAGAGGTAGTGGCAGCAGCGGCAGGCTAGAGAGTGGCATGGCGACATACCCCAAATGGACTCAGGCTTCAAACCAATGGGTGGCAGAGAGAGGTGGAGGAGGGGTGGGAGGAGGAGGCATAGTAGGCCTGAGAGACCTGGACCGAGGTAGGCCCCGCAATCCTCGGCGTCGGCAGTGTATGACCAGCCCCAGGGTTAGACTCGGTCCCAGTCTCCACCAAGTTAACCCAATGTGTCGTCAGCGATATATAGTGGCCCTACCTGGCAGCACTCGTCCACGTGTCCGTGGTCAGGTGGACCTTGTCAGAAACGGAATTGGTCAGGGCACGGATGATGTTGTCTGACACGTGCTGGTGCAGGGCTGGGACGGCACATCGGGAAAAGTAGTGGCGGCTGGGGACCGAATACCGAGGGGCGGTCGCCGCCATGAGGTTGCGAAAGGCCTCGGTCTCTACCAGCCTATAGGGCAGCATCTCCAGGCTAAGTAGTTTGGAGATGTGGACGTTGAGGGCTTGGGCGTGTGGGTGGGTTGCACTGTACTTCCTCTTGCGCTCCAGCGTCTGGGGTAAGGAGAGCTGAACGCTGCGCATGGAGACACTGGTGGATGCTGTGGAGGATCGTGGAGGCGAAGGTGTGGTTTTCACACAGGAGGTGTTTGGGCCGGGGTCCTGGGCAGGGGGCTGACTACCAGAGGCAACAGGTGACACAGGGGAAGGAGCAGTGGTGTGCCCGGCCGGAGGTGAATGGCCTTGGTTCCATTGAGTGGGGTGTTCATTCATATGCCTGCGCATACTGGTGGTGGTTAAGCAGGTAGTGGTGGAGCCTCTGCTGATCCTGGTATGGCACAGGTTGCACACCACAGTCCGTCGGTCATCCAGTGTTTCTTTAAAGAACCTCCAGACTTCCAAAAATCTAGCCCTCGCCACGGGAGCTTCACTACATGAAACATTTGGCGCTGATGCACCGGCTTTGGCCCTGCCTCTCCGTCTGGCCCCCACCACTGCCTCTTCCAACCTGTTCTCGTTGTGGACTCGCCTCCGTCTCAGAAGTACTGTGTTCACCCGGCCTATCAACCCAGCTTGGGTCTGTCACCTCATCATCCTCCGATCCCTCAGTCTGCTCCCCCCTCGGACTTCCTGCCCTGACAACAACTTCACCACTGTCTGACAACCGTGTCTCCTCATCGTTCGACACCTCTTTACACACTTCTTCCACTACATTATCAATGTCATCATCACCCACAGACTGCGACCGGTGGAAAACCTGGGCATCGGAAAAGAGCTCAGCAGCAACCGGACAAGTGGTTTGTGACTCTGGGAAGGGTCCAGAAAACAGTTCCTCAGAGTATGCCGGTTCAAATGCCAAATTTTCCTGGGAGGGGGTAGACTGGGGGGAAGGAGGCTGAGGTGGAGGAGCTGGAGTAGTGCTGATTTCGGTGACATGGGTGGACTGCGTGGAAGACTGACTGGTGGACAAATGGCTAGAAGCATTGTCCGCAATCCATGACATCACCTGTTCTGGCCTCAACAGTGCTCTACCACGAGTCCCAGTTACTTGAGACATGAACCTAGGGAGTGTAGCTCTGCGGTGTCCCCCTGCTCCCCCATCAGCAGGTGGTGTCTCACCCCGCCCAGGACCACGGCCTCTGACCCCTGCAGCCATTGGACGCCCACGCCCTCGTCCTCTACCCCTAGCCCTCGGGTTCAACATTTTCAAAATTAAAGTGTAAACTGTAAAATTTTTTTGTGTTTTTTTGTGTTTTTGTTTTTTAAACAAAACAATGTTATCCTATTGCTATGGCTAGTTTCTAACCTACACTGACAGCACACAACAGGATTTTGTGCTGTGCCTGACGACTTTTAGTTTTGAAAAAAAAAAAAAAGAAAAGAAAAAGCAGACTGTGCCTAATTCAATCAAACCCCTAATAAATTGTCCCACTTAGGTGTTTGAGATGGATATGTGTGTCACTAAGAGCTAAACAGAACGTTCGCAAGACTCCCTACAAATCGTCACAATATGGTACTAGCTGCACTACTAGTGCCAGCAAGGCCAGCCACAAGCAAATCAACAAAATATATATGTAACGCTATTGTAGCCCTAAGAAAGCCGGTTGGGTTCTTGTATGCCAAGTTTCTAACCTACACTGACAGCACACAACTGGATTTTAAGTCACTTTTTGAAACCCAAAGCAAAAAGAAAAGAAAACGCCAGACTGTGCCCTAATTCAATCAAACCCACCTATATTGTTTTCCCACTTAGTGTGTTTGAGATGGATAGTGTGTCCACTAAGAGCTAAATATAACGTTCGCAAGTCTCCCTGCAAATTCGTCACAATATGGTACTAGCTGCACTACTAGTGCCAGCAAGGCCAGCCACAAACAAACAAAAAATAAATAAATCCAGACAGAGAATGATGCGAGCAGCACGGGCAGGGGCTAGTCTATTTCAGGGTCACCTGATCAGGCCAGCCAACCACTGCTATCGACGTGTAAGGGTACCACGTCATGCTGGGTGGAGTGCAGAGTCTCCTGGCTTGTGATTGGCTCTGTTTCTGGCCGCCAAAAATCAAAACGGCGGGAGATGCCATTTTCTCGAGCTGGTGAAGTATTCGTCCGAGCAACGAGCAGTTACGAGTATGCTAATGCTCGAACGAGCATCAAGCTCGGACGGTTGTTCGCTCATCTCTACTCATTATAGATTTAGCCCTTGAATAGTGGACACCCTACACTGAGATCTTGTCAAATCTTCATTGAATATAATCCATCAGACAAAGCAGGAGAAGACTCAACACACCAACATTTTCAGGGAAACTGTAATGAATGATGCATGTAGTGTCT
>WNYA01002686.1:3181-36196 GCA_019512145.1 Engystomops pustulosus | reverse complement strand
CTGTGTATCTAATCCTATCCTGTGTGATACTGACTGCTGAGCTGTGTATCTAATCCTCTCCTGTGTGATACTGACTGCTGAGCTGTGTATCTAATCCTCTCCTGTGTGATACAGTCTGCTGAGCTGTGTATCTAATCCTATCCTGTGTGATACTGTCTGCTGAGCTGTGTATCTAATCCTATCCTGTGTGATACTGACTGCTGAGCTGTGTATCTAATCTCATCCTGTGTGATACTGTCTGCTGAGCTGTGTATCTAATCCTATCCTGTGTGATACTGTCTGCTGAGCTGTGTATCTCATCCTCTCCTGTGTGATACAGATCCGAGTTGTGTATCTAATCCCATCCTGTGTGTGATACAGCAGACACCCCGCGTTCTGTCCTCTGGGTTACCCCGCAGCAGATGTCAGCGTGTTTCTGGCGTGCGTTGCGGTGTTCCGGGGTTTACGAGGTGTGAAGCGTGCCGTCCAGACTCCGGCTGTGTCTGTCCCCTGGTGCTCGTCTGCTGCAGTAAACAGTCTCTTATTTACATATAAACTACACGCGGTACAGCCGTGTATCCAATCCTGGCCGCAGCACATGATGGCGGCTCCCATAGCAACAGATCAGAGGAGAGACGACAACAATACACAGAGGGGAATGTTTACTGCACGCCACAAAGCAATGTCCAGGCCTATCTGACAGCAACCAATCACAGCTCAGCTTTCATTTCCCGTTGTATCTGGTCCTCCAGAGAATTGTCCTCCTATTGGTGGAATTATAACATCTCCTGCCTGGTGCTGGGATGCAGTGAACTTGATGAAAAAACTCTTTTGCGCCATTTTTTGTCTCTGTTTTTAAGACCTTCGCTGTGCAGTGCCTCCTCCCCATATTTATACAGGTTTTATTAGGTTTTTAAAAGTTAACACTTTGATACTTTGGCGTCGTTGTTTGCAGGACGCGTTGATGTTTACATTGATCCCATTTCTGGGACTGTTTAACCTTTTAATCGCTTTTTATTAAATTTTTTATGTGTAGCAAAAGGGCAAAAAAATGGCCATTGGACGTTATTTTCCGTTACGTTTCCACCTCCGGGAATAATCATTTTTAACCCTTATTGATAGATCGGGATTCCTGACATGTTCATGATTTGTTTATTTTTATATCAGTTCTACTGAAAGCAGGAGATTTGAACGTTTAGGATTTTTTACATTTAACCCTAGGTTGTCTGATTGATCCCACCATTTAGTGCCATACTTCAGTATAGAAGTATATGGGGATTTTGGTCATGATCTGTTACGTTGTGCCACCAGCACTTTGTAACAGATCTTCAGACAAGTGACAAATTGTCACTTTCCGATGTCACGATGGGGCTCATTTACTAAGGGTCCAAATCGTGCACTTACGTGGGGTTTCCCTCCGATTTGCGGCAAATTGCCCCGGTATTTTGGCGCACGCGATAGGATTTTGGCGCATCAGCGCCGGCTCTCATGTAACAGAAATCGAGGGCCGTGGCTGTCGGACAACCCAACGGATTCGGAAAAACCACTGAATTTAAAAAAGAATTTGTGTCGCAAGATCAGCACTTACATGCAACGGGACGAAGAAGGTGAACTCCGGCGGATTTTGGCGCAACAGCGACACCTGCTGGATATCGGGCACACGATCTTAGTGAATCCGGGCAGAACCGAATCCTCGTCGGACAACGCGCTGCTGGATCGTGATTGGACCAGTGAGCGAAGATCAAAGCCAAGATGGCTGTTACATGCAGCCAGTAGCTTTGTGAAGGGTTAACAACGGTGATCGGTGCCAGCATGTGTTGGCACATGAGACATGAGATTGTGGCACACTGTTAGCCCATGGTAGCCCATAAAAACTCCAACCATCGTAAGCTAAGTCAGATGGATACAGGCTAGGTTTACACACAAACCTGGGTTAGAGGTGAAGGTCAAGTTGAATGTTACGATCATTCTGAAAATCAAGGCCTAGGGAAAGGGTAATGATGTGAAGACAATAGGCCAAACCCTAGAAGAGTTAAGGCCTCATAGTCCTGACTTGGTAAGTAGTCATAGAATTACTGGTGAATGTAGACCACCCCTTCCTCAGGTCACGGTCATGTGGAAGCAGTCACCAAGGATATAAAGTACACGGAGTGGCTTGGCTGTGAACTGTCCCCGTGTTGTTCCTCATTAGCGGGATGTGAAGTAGCACCGGCTCCTCGTAGAACATGAGTTCAGAACGTACAGCCAGGTCCTTCACTGTTCTTCTGGATTTGGCTGTGAAGCAGAACACAGAGTGACGAGTGACCAGAGATGGAGCGTAACACTTCTAAGGAACATTAACAGCTGATCACCCATGAAAGAACATCAGTGGTTGTCCAAAGATATGGAATACTTCATGTTTCTGGAATAGTGGACCTCAGAATTCTGGAATCATTTTGAGTGACTACTGTCTGGTTGGCACCAGATATTTGGAACGCAGGTGGTTGAATTTTCACAATTTTTTAAGATGTCTTCCAATATGCAATAGTTTCAAGAGCGACCGTCTGGAGCAACTAGGATTGCAACCAGAAAACGAGGCTCCAATCCTAGTTTTCAGGAGAAGTATGGTCCAACCTGTACAGTCATCCTCCTGTCATGATGGTCATGATGGTCTTCAATGGAACCAGGGCTAAGCTTGGTGGAAAAGGTAAAAGTTAATCCTAAAGTAGCCACATAAAGAAGATACCTGGCTGGGCAGGATCACGAAGAGTGGGTGAAGGACGCCTCCATAGGGAGTGGACAACTCAAGTCATGTGCCCCATTTGACCTCCTTAACTACAGAACAACTAAATGAATCTAATGAGGATGATTGATTGGAGCAATCATTTTTGGTCCCAAATTGTCTTCCAATCAGAGGACTTCGTGATTTCCAGTGTAGCCTCCCGTATCTGATGAGAAGTGGTCATTACGAGCTCGGGATGAAGCGGGGATGATGTCAGGCCGGTGACCTAACACTGATTCTCCATGTCGGGAGCAGAACTCTGCAGATTATGTTTCAGTTTAAGGGGAAAAGTAGAAACAGATGTGAAAAGTAGTAAAGACAAGGAGCCAGGATTAAGATGTAAAACTCCCAGTGGATGAAGAGAATCGGCTTAACATCGGGGATAATTCACACCACTGACATCACTTCTTCTTTCCATGTGTTCACTGGGGCGTGAGTGAATCCCATGAAGTTCTTGGTCTGCAGCTGAGACTCGCTAAGTAAATCTATGGGTATAAATATTTATGGAAAAATTAGAAGATCATAGAAGTTCATTTACTGACTTTAGGGCCAGCGGTCACCCAGCCAACACCCCCAGGAGGCAGTATGATCCACTGGAGAGGTCCTAAGACAAATCGGTTTACTCATAAAGTGAGCCTAGTGGTAGCTCCTTCCCAAAATAACCATATCCACCAAACAATACCTGGAAAAATTCAATCATGGATGGTCAGTGGTGGATTTTTACCTTAACAATGTTACCTAAATGTCTGAATTGGGCCTGAAAGACCTTTTAAATAAATGTATGAATGGCATGTGACCGATTTGTGGTGCTTCTACAGATTTGGCATCTGTAATTGGGAGCTTTATGTTGTGTTTATGGGTGGGCCTTGTTTTTGTCCAATCAAATACTAATGGCTTTGGGGACTGATGACAATAAGTTAAATGAAGATCAAAATGGGCTCCTAAGAGAAGAGATTAATGTTTTGTATTTGATCATGAAGGTGGCATGAAGTCTGAAAAAATATGGAGGAAGGTGGTTAGCACCCACGAAAAGCCATCGATGGTGGAGACACGGAGAATGGGGCACATTTACTAAGAGTCCGTCGGACGCATTTTCGTCGGGTTTAAAAATGTTTCCGATTTGCCCGGAATTGCCCCGGGTTTTTTGGCACATCGGTGCCAGCTTGCATGCGACACAAATGGGGGGGTGTGGACGTCGGACAACCTGACTGATTCGGACAAACCGTGCAATTTAAAAAACAAATTGTGTCGCAAGATCAGCACTTACATGCCCTGGGAAGAAGAAGGTGAACTCCGCCAGACCTCGGCAGGGGAAGTGACACCTGCAGGAAAATGGACGCACGATCTTAGTGAATCATGCCAGCTCCGAATCCTCGGCGGACATTCCGGATCGGCGGCGGCAACGGGACGGGTAAGTAACTGTGCCCCAATGTCTTTGGGCTCCAGAACATTTTTGTCTCTTTGGAATGTTATAGAACTGGTGATGGAATTCTTAACGGTTGGAATGTTCTCCAAAAAAAACTGATCATGTGATGGATCATGTGATGACTGATCATGTGATGGATAAAAGGGTAAAAAGTTTTCAAACTTTTATTCAGGAATCATGATTTGTTTTTGACGACTTCTTGGTCGAATGACTTCATGGTTGTGACCTTTGATCATCGTCTCTGTTTACGAGGATCTGTGAAGGCTAGAAGATCTCCTCTGACGAGAAGCATGGCCTCATAGCAGGTAAAATCTGAGGCCGACTGGGTGGGCCAATTTGTTTCTAATGCTAAGTCCTTAACTTGCAGCCAATGTTCTCCTCTCGAGGGGAGATTTACAGTCTCAGGCTTCAGCTCTTGAAAAGTGACCAAGCTCTGAGGCAGCCAATATCTTCTCCATGTCCATCCCCTTGAGCTGAGTCCTCTGTGATTTCATTTACATTTGTTGGGGTCATTATACGGAGTCATGTCTGAACTTCCATGAAATATATGTCGTTTCTATGCCATGTGCCACACAACTTCCCAGCCGTGGTCTCCACAACATAACCTCGGTCCTTGCCCTCTTCCGGGGCCGTGCTTTTCGGTAGTGCTCTTGGATGACGTAGTCTTGGCAGCTTTTTTACATTGCATTCATGCCTGGAAATTAACCCTATAAAGCTACTGTGTCACCTGTCCTGCAGAACTGTGTCTGTGAAAGGTATGAGTAGTTCACGGGGCACATTGGAGAAGACTGGACCTCATTTCGTGTTAGTATCGTTACCGCAGTTCGTTTGGAATTCTATGGAGAAGTCTATAGAATCAATATCCCAAAAATTCTCCCTTGAGGAGATCATTCACTGAAGAAGATAACGCCGAGCTGTGATTCCTCCTGTCCATAAGAAACTATCCGAAAAATGACTCTCCATCTACAAACAGGAAGTGTCATCAATAAGATCTAGTAGGTTATTTGGGTATCAGAAGGCTCCCAAGTCATCAAAGCGTCTTCTAGTACACCCGACTTAAGGACTCCTGACTTACAGACTTCCCCTAGTTACAGACGGACCTCTCTTACCACTCTGACCTCTGGTGACCTCTCTGGATGTTACTTTAGTCCCAGGCTGCAATGATCAGCTGTAAGGTGTCTGAAATGAAGCTTTATTGATATTCCTTCTTCCCATGACAACAAAAAAGTTTGAAAATCTGATTGTCATGGCGACAAACATTTTTTTGTTCTGGAGTAACAATTATAAAACATAACTGTTCCGACTTACATACAAATTCAACTTAAGTACAAACCTAAAGAACCCATCCTGTACGTAACCCGGGACTGCCTGTTTATTAATGCCCCAGTCCAACACTGAGTGGACCGGACATGTATGGCTCATAGGCAACAGAATCGAAGCTGACTCAGAAGACGATGCCCAAGGAGAAGAGGAGACAACCCTACAAACCAGTAGCCAAAGACTTCTCTTCTACCCAGGTGCAGCTCTTATGTTTTCTGGAAGAAAATGGATGAAGAGGAGCTCTGGGTTGTGTCACCCGTCATGCACACGCGTTTCTAAAGGTTTACAGAAAAAGTGAGCAGAAGGAACCTGAGTAACAAAAGGATTGTGTTTATCCATTCCATCTCTCACTGTAAGGATGTTGTAAACTGACTTTTTAACCAAGTCTTAGGCAAGATTTGGGAGCGAGCCATCTTATAATAAACACTGACATGCTCGTAGTCAAATATTTACTTAATACTGCGGAGTAACTTATAATGAGCAGAGCGGAGCTGCTGTGTGGACCTAAGTGCTGAGAGATCAGGTACCTCCACACAAGTAAGAGAAGAGGCCATCAAAACCGTCCCTCCCACAGCTGGAATACTCAGGGATTCCTTCCGTAAGTACTGGATATCTGAGAAAAATTACTCGCTCGGAAGACTGTCCACTTTATGGTGCTGTTACTTCCCTAGTGAGACCCACTTTATGGGGTAGTCGTCTGGCTCCATGGTTGGCTTTGCTGATGTGACGTAACCGGGCCAAGATGGAGCGCTCTACATCCACAACTCACCATAACTAAAGACACATAAAATAAGAGTAGGATGTCCATTATAAATCTCCATACATGCATAGATATTATTTATGGTGGAACAACCTAGGAACAAGGTTGCTTTGTGTCCACCACTGAATTAGTGCCCTCACATAAGCTCATTAAGTCACCCATAACCTTTCCAAATCCATTGAACTGGAAACATCTGATAGTGGTGGCCACACAAAGATGAATCATGGGTGTAGAGATCTTCATGTTTGGATTTTCAAGAGTTGTGAAAACCCATTGACTTGAATAGATGGAGATTAATATTCACCATGGAACTGGTGCCATCAAGGGTTCATCCAATCTACCGGCTGAATGGGTGAAGGATAGCAGCTCCACTGATGGACTTGGTCCTTCCTTTTTGCTCAGAACAATCTATAAAAAGGAAACTGTTCGAGCAATACTTTTAGGAGGACATTTCCATCTACCCAAGAAACTCCCTCTTGTCCATTTGTTAGGTCTGAAAACTAGGAAGTAAGAAGCCCCATAACCTCTTCCGAAGTGGTGGCTACATTTCAGCTGGACCATAAATAATAAGCAGGTTGTCTCATGATACCAGACTCGACTGTTGTCTTCTGATGCCAGATTGCAGGTTGAGATGATTCACAATGTCTCCCGCCTGCCTCAGGAGTATATATGTTTACAGCCGGGGCCAACATCTGCACATTATAACCTATTATCTTTACATCATCAGCTCGGTAAATTTTTTTTAACGGAATAAACAAATGTCTGAGGTACAAGGTACAAATCTAAACAAGTGTCCAAAGGCACAAGGTAAATCTGTAAAAATGGTTTCTATAAAATCAAACACTTGACGTTGGTGCCCGTAAAATGTACTGCAGCTCCTGTGACGTCTCTGGATCTGTTTTACAAGCAGAAGATTAGCATCAGCAACGAATAAATGAGGTCAGGAACATGGATCTGGGCCGAATCACATACAACCCAGGAGAACATATTCCAAACATCCGAATGCAGGCGATAGGAAGGATCTGTGCTCACCGTACATTTACCTTCATGGTCAAGTGTTTGGCCTCCATGTAGGGACATGTGCTACATAGACTACTAAGAGGAAGCTTATAGCCAACGGGCATCGACTAGCAAGTGCTGTGGTCCTAAGATCCCAACTCTCCATCAAGTAACTTTAGGAACCAATTGGACCTTATTCTTCAGCCTCAACCTCCTCTCGGAGTGAAGCGATGTCAAGCTCCTCAGATACAGACTTGAGTGTTCTCTCCGTACAAATCTTAGTGAGAAACTCTTCAAATATCCAAGAAGAAATTATTGTTTCGAAAATGTTTTTCTCTTTGTTTGCCCAGTGTTCCGGGATTCATGACTCCAAGTGGTGTCACAGCCTGAAGTGTGACTCACCATGAGTCTTTATTTGGATGATCCATCTAGTTTTATTGGTTTCTGTTATTAATATGATTGGTATTCTCCAAAAATTCCCTATTGTTCAAATTTAAGGTATTCTCCTCTGAGTGGGATTATACACGTGGAAGCATCTCTGGAAGGGTATTAATGTGGAGGAACTGATACCCTCAACTCTGTACCAAGTCTTGCGGATTCCAGGTACCATCTCCAACCTAAAGACTAGAGTCCGCCTTGAATTGTTCTCTCACCTAACTGTGAACAGCATCAGGTAGCAGTGAAAACAAGTGTAAATGTGAAAATACTGGAGGTGGAGATGACGGACCTCATCTGGTTTTCATTTTCCTCTTTGTTACATGTGAAATGAATCAGCCGTGTTGCTGCCTGTGGTTTGTCTCAGGTAATAACCGGCTTAGCACCTCATTCAGACCTGTTATTGTGAGCGTGTTATATGTCATGTATGGTTTATACTGATATCATTTCTGTGTATATCATAACCTATAGCTGAAATTTGACCTCCATTTATCTTCCTCCATAATCTGTAGAAGACAAGAGTGTAATAATAGAAAAGTGCCATCCCCGGCCCCCAGCCCCACTCCAGTGACTGCTATGGGATCCGGCACCATCCAGTCCAAGTGACTGCTGTGGAGTCTATAACCACCTAAGCCAGGTGACTGCTATGGTGTCGAGCCCTACTCTAGCCAAGTGACTGCTATGGGATCCGCATAACCATGGTCAAGTGGCAGATATGGAGCCCAGTAACTTGGCACCATTCAAGTGATTGCTATAGGAACCAATCCTAACCCAGCCAAGTGGCTGCTATTGGATCCACCCCCACCCAAATTACTTCTACGCTATCAAGCAACACCACAACCAAATGGCTACTATGGAATCAGGCATCACACTGGCCAATGGACTTCTTTGCGGTCCAGCATCACCTAAGATAAGCAATTGCTGTGATATCCAGCCCCACACTAGCCAAGTGACCTCTATGGAGTCCATAACCACCCAAGCCAAGTGACTGCTATGGAATATAGCAACGCCCTAAACATATGATTTCCATTGTGTCCAACCTCATTCCAGCCAAGTGATTGCTTTGACCACCAAAAGACTAGTATGCTATCCTACCCCACCCTAGCCAAGTAACTGCAATGGCATCCAGCCACACCCCAGCCAAGTGACTGCTATGGCATCCAGAACCACCCAGACCAAGTGGGTGATACAGTATGTAGTCTAGTACCACTCACACCAAGGATGTGCTATGGGATGCAGCATTACAACAGCAAAGTGTCTGCTGTGGAGTCCAGCACAATCCAAGCCAAGTGACCACAACTGGCTCCAACCCCACCACTGCCGAGTGACTACTATCGGGCCTAGTATTACCCAAGCAAAGTCACTAGAGATGAGCAGATTTGTTTTTCATGTGTTCGGCAATGTTACCCAGGCACCTTCTTGGCCAATCATACCCATGGCTAGTTGCAAGGGGCATCAATTTGCCGATTGGCTGTTGGGTCGCCAGACCAGCATTTTTCCAGGTCACGTGGCCAAACTCAAACATGCACATCACGTCTGCTCATCTCTAAAAGTTATGACTACAGGTTCCAGTAACACAGATGAGAAGTAACTGCAATGATTATGATGTCCAGCCCTAACCTACCAAGACAAGTGACCAATATGTAGTCAAGAACCATGCAAGCCAAGTGACCACTAAAGGATCCAACATAAACCCTGCCCAGTGACACTGTACCCATGGCAAGGGGGATTCCATGATGTTACTTTCTGTACCCACCATCATGACCATTCACTGTATACTAAAGAGGTAGCCATGCAATGTGGCCTATGTCCTATGGTCTGATACCTAAGAGGTCTGAGCACTTTGACACCCGGTAAATGAACACAATCAATAAATATTTTTCAAAAGTTTTCTCCTCCATTTGGACTATTTAGGACCATTGATAATTACCATTCCAAGACCCTAAAGGTGGCATTGCACCAGATATTTGAGGCCATCTTGAGAAGGGAAGTAGGCCTTCTCTGTAATGCGACAGCTCTTGGCTCCATCGAGCTGTATACATCACATAGTATAGACAGGCAATAAAGCCGACTCAATGGTTTCTGGCAACGAGGACCCGTCCTATCTTTATGAGTCATATAGTTTAGTCTAGCTTTGCGTCTTTGTTGAATAACACCATCGCCGACGGTCGCGACACACGCAAGATCTCAGGCTTGGCGTTTACAACGTCAGTGAATTTGAAGAATTGGAGGGAGCCCTGGAAACCCAATACATGGAAGGAGATACTCCACATCAAACACGGCCTACAAGAGCCCCGTCATGCCAGAACTGTTGTCACCCACGTCAGTATATTTAGTATAGATGAAAGCTTGCCAACAACTACAAGCTCAAGGGCTTATCCAAATATTTTCTTCATGCAGACTGGATTGGCCATATGTTGCTTGCCTCATGGTCCCAATCGGGAAGGCTTTGTGGGGGGTTAACCTTATGAGTGCTGGTTTCCACCATTAGGAAGCATGAGTAGTCATGGTCAACTTCTGACTGTAGGACCGGTTGTCTCAAGTTTACCTTCCCTAATGTTTATCATATTTCCTTCTTGTTGACTCTCTTAACAAACCTTCAAGATTGACCTCTGTCTTTTCTTCTCAAAAAGAGTTCAGTGGTAGGTTCTCCTTATAGATAATATGGTTCTCCTTATAGTAGGTTCTCCTTACAGATAATATGTTGACCCAGGTCCTCCAGAACTTCAGAATCCATTTCCGGGCTTTTTGCTTAACTTCTCAGGAATAAAGATCTTGAGTTAAGGCTTTAGGTTAGTCCTCAGCTTGGGCTCTTCTGAACTGGTTCTCAGCAGGACCTAACTTATTCATTGCGCGGTACAAAATAAATCATCAGAATATGTTAGTGGGAAGGGTCCACAAGCGTCGGTCCATCTATGAACTTTCCTAACCTCCTAGAATTCTTTCATGTTCAATAGGTCTAGAAACATCCATGTGGGCCATCAATTTTTAGACATCTAGGAGGCACCTCAAAAATAGATATATTGCTTAACTTAAAGCAAAGTTCAATTTGCTGCCAATACTCAGTACCTTAATAATCTTGCCAAAGAAGAGAAGCTTTTTGGCATCCCGAGGAACATGCCACACCAGCCCCACCTAGCTGTATCCCTCACAAATGAATTGATCTTCTTGGACCCAACATTGTTTCATCCTGATCAAACTGATCCAAAATTCCGGTCTATAGTCACCTTTTTTTAAAAACCAAGATGAAATCGAGTCCCACAAGTCTCCTAAAATATCCATTTCGGACAATTTTTTTTAAAGTAAAATCCTTGCACTTGAGTCCTGCGCCTTGTCTAGATCAGACACTCGAGTGAGTGCTCTCTGACGGGTCTGCTTTCACTTATGGTACAAAAAGTTTACTGAACCGTCTGTACAAACACCCCCCACATCCCGTGTTCATCCCTCCGATCTCAGTGTGACTGGAGCCAGAGAAATTAACACCATATATTCATGAAACCCCCGCGGGACTCATACTGAGCAATTTGTGTGTTGTACTTTGCAAACAGATGTTTTTGTTTTCAATGTGCAAACTTTCCGGGCATCAGCACTTGAAACAGTCACAGAACACAGAGAGAGAGAGGGGTCTGTGCTATTTTAGAGGCTTCCGTCATGCCAAGTGGCTCGTGTCAATCACTGCCGGTCAACATTTCATCCTCACGCTGGGACGTAAGCCTCCATAGAAACTTTTTACAAAAAAGTGAAGAAGACCTGAAGGAAAGGAGGTAGAAGGAGATGTTATATGAGTCCATGAACTGTAGAGCTGCTTTGGTTGACCTTTGTTACCAGTATCTTGGGGGACTGGCGGCCCCCAATAAATATCTTTTCCTTAGCTGAAACTTCAAGGTCAAAAGTAAATGTTTTTTTACCCTGCCGAGACATCTATATGGTATGAGAACCCCATTAAACTCGGATTACTTGAGTTATTGGTTTTCCAAGTGTCACCATGGACCTGATGCCATAAAGGCCCATTTTGTAGGTGATAATTAGTGGCCAATAGATGTGGCTCGTTATACTGATTTGGTCCAGATCCAAGACCGACGTAGCCTACCAAAAAAACTTCATATATCTCATATTCCCAAACCCTGGTAATTACAACATATAGTGAAAACTTTACACTTCAAAGACCGAGACGAAGGCAAAGAAGTTGGGACGCGCCAAGAAGATATCTTTCGAGGTCATCTTGCTCCAGACTTTCTTGAGATTAATGTTAGGAACACTCGCCACTCAACCTCTGCCAGCAGAAGATGCTTAAGGGATTTGTGTTTACTCTTCAGATGGTAGTGAGATCATGGTGGCCCCAGGTTGGATGACACAAGTCTTTGGGTTTTTAATGCATTTTTTTTTCTTGAGGACTAACAAGCCAATTCTTAGGATAAGTGATGGCTGTGAATCCATGCATAGGTAGTTATTTGTCTTCATACATGTCTAAGTGGTGATGGAGGACCAAAGACCTTCTCGGTTTACTATTCAATAATCTCACATTGAGATAGAGAACCCAAAAGCGCAATCCTATCGGTAACACCCGCGAGCGATGCTGGCCCCCGATGGCTGCTATTGCCCTTTAAATACCATCGACCAACCTACTGCCTTTTACCCAAGGATTCAGCACCGATTGCGTGTGTTACCAACTAGGGGTGAACTGGAACTCTGGCTGAAGTCCACGACAAGTATTACTGTTACAGGCAGTCCCCAGATTACATACAAGATAGGTTCTGTAGGTTTGTTCTTAAGTTGAATTTGTATGTAAGTCAGAACTGTATATTTTATAATTGTAACCCCAGCCAAATTTTTTTTTTTCGTCTATGTGACTTTTGGATTTTAAAAATGTTGGATTCTCATAAGAATCAGGATTAACAATAAATCTTAATTGCAGACGCCTGTGATAACTGTTATGTTTACTGTCGCCTAAGACTAAAGTACAGTAAATTACCAACATTCAGAGGTCCGTTTGTTAGTCAGGTGTTCTTAAGTAGGGGACCTGTATATTGTTTGCTTCCATAATTCCAGGACCAGTACTGTCTATTGTTCTGGTAGGTGGCTCCTGCCCTCACCCATCCCTCTTTGTCCTTTTCAATTGTCATTTTACAATAATTTTTGTTTTGCACTTTTTGGATCTAAACGGCCTCTTGTATAATCTTCTTAGGCTTCCTGTGGTCTCGGTGATCGATCCACGGGACCTCCATGTGGCATGAAAAGTATTTTTCTGTATAGTAGACAGTAATTGCTGGTTTTGGCTTGAAATATGTAGACCAGGGGGCCATTATTTATGCCACCATGGGACATCATCATGAGGCAACATCTGTCCATATGACCTACACATCATAGTATGTAGAGCTACTGTCCAGAGCTTCCACCGATCTCGCCGATTCATCATTACCATCTAACCCAAGGACTGGTCCTAATGAAGAAATTCTACAGTGATTCCTAATCAATTCTGGATCCATTTCACATTGAGAGAACCCCATCATCCTATTTTTCCATGATGGAAATATGCTAATTTGGTCAATACTAACGTTCCAGGACGCTTTCTCTTCCAGATCACAGAGCGTCTGCTCATCTCAGATTTTCACAAGAGGAACAATATGTTACGTATTAAGATGTTATTTATGGTCCATTTTCCACAGCAAAACCTTATTAAAGAGCGCAATTAAATTTCCACTTTTTCTTAATCTTCTAGAAGGCAGGTATCGAATACTAGAGCAGGGCCGTGATTCCATCCAGGAGTGACATGTGGTGTAACTTTAGATGTAATCCACTGCCGGCCAACAATGATCCTAATGGCTCGTAGCCGGCTGACAGAGCGGCATGATATCACATAGGGTGAAAAAAAACAGGTTGAGGCTGAAGTCATAGAGACCTTTTAAAGGTGTACCTCTATTTCTGTTCTGAGGTTGGTCGTTGGATGGTAAGAGCAGAAGACCATTGACCAATAACCAAAATATCTCCTAAAAACCAGTTTCAAATGCGCTACAGATACTGACCCTTGATATTAGGATGTCACCTTTTCCATCTTCAAAAACAAGAACCTGCTTTTAATTTCTTAGCAGATCGGCCAAAAACATGGTGGAAACTCCTTGTTGTCCTCATGGTCATCATGGTCTTAGAAAACCATTTGGTCTAACTTACCATATCACCTCTATATGACCCTCTACGCCATGCCTGTACCTAATGACTATGTCTCCTCACACCAATGTCTCTTGGCCGTAGGGAATTGTCACCTACATCATAACCACTTCAAGAGGAAGCAACCAGTTATTTCCATGTCGTAAAGTCTAAATGTCTTCAGTGTGGTCCAAAGCCAAACCAGTTAGGTGATGCTTTTGGTCTACAAGTGGATTTGTTTTGAACATGACCTCATCTGTCCCGGTCCTTTGTGGATTGGTCACCTACCTTGTGATTCAGTTCCCTTCTGGTTCTGCCTTTTCTCCTTCCTGTCTCTTGGTGACGGCCCTTGGCTGATGGTGACCCTTTCCCGTGACCACCAAATGGTGGAATGTGGAATGGACGCATGACCAGAAAATCTTAGCTTGACAATTCATTGCAGTTGTTTCAGTTTTTCAGTGAGAATCTTATACCAAAAATAGTTTGTGTTCTTCTTTAATCAATGGATTTTCCTCCATTAAAACCAGGCAAAAGCTTCACCCTCTGTATCTTTCCGACTGTAAAACAATCCTCAAAGCCGGAGATTAGGAATCCTGGAGGCACAGCTCGCCTTATCTTCACTTTGGCATCATACAGGATGGGAACATCTCAAAAGATTAACAGCTACAGAAAACAACATGACAACATGATTATTTGTGGGAAAGATACGAGGCCACAAAACCCAAAGAGTAAATTATGACAATTTTTATGGAACTACTTCCTGAGACACTTCTCTGTCAGATATGAAGACATCCTGCTCGGGACAAGTAATCTCTCTCCGGAGGAAGAGACAAAATCCATAAAAATGACAACTTGTCCCCGTTAAAGTGAAAGTAAACACTGGATCGTTGTTGTTGGGACAAGAACTTCAGAGAAGGTCCCATCAATGTTTGAGCATGGTCTCCAGTTGAGCGTGCCACCACCAACATCACTGAAGAAGGTTCTCACCACGACAGAAGAGTCATCTGGATAACCATGGGCAGATTCATTGACTAATGGGATTCATTCCCAGTATTCTTGGTGTGGGATACAGTAACATATTAGATATTGGGGGACATGGACCAAGGAACTAAACAAACATCTGAGCCCCATGGGTTTCATTATAATGTTCTTCTTCATCGAAAAGGATTGAAATCGGGAAACAAAGTTGAGATGGAGGCATTGTACATGTGCAACACCCCGATACGTTATGGAAGGGCTGGATAAGCCTACTACAGTAAAGGTGTTGAGGGTGTTGTCAAAGATCCCTGCACCCGAGGGTTACAGCTATTTCCCATGAACTAGAGGACCTTCAATGATCAAGTATGACATCATCAAAGGTCCTCCAGCTACAGGATCATTTGCCCTGTGATTATCTAAAAAGAGCTGCAGTAATACCTGATTTGAGTGTGACGGCCATGTTGGGAATCTACTGTAGCCCCTTCCCTGAACAGTACAGCTGCACCCCCTTCCGTGCCCGGCACCACTGTGCCCCCTTCCCTGCTCTGTACAACTGTACCCCCGTCCCTGCCCAGGACGCGCACCCTCCCTACAAGGACCGCGTGAGAAAGGGGTCCGGGCAGTACCAGGGTCGCCCTCCCCATGCCAAGACCGACGATGCACCCCTGTGCTGCTCCTAGGCCCGGTCACAGACCGTCACATTATGTAACCATCTCTGAATCGCTGAGTGTTTTTGCAGGGTCATACTTCCGAGCACGCTGGCGACAGCGGGACCCTTGTATCCTGGATAGCCGCCGTCAGGCCTTGTTTTTAGTACCAAAGGGTTTACTAGACTTCGGTGTAGTCCCAAGATAGAGAATAGTTCTAAACAACTATACAGAATCGTCGGAAATCTTGACAAGAGCAAAACAAACCCACGCGCGGAAGCGCCAGTGTAATAGATACAGGGACACGGGGGCGCAGGACAGCGCACAGGTTGTAGATGGCAAATGATAGAGGGGACACAGCGAGACCCCCTCCAACCCCCCGCACTAACACCCATCATAACCACTCATCTTGTGGAATCCTACAACACACACTAGAGATGGTATGACCACAGCCCCGGAGGTGTAATATGACACAGCAGAGGAATAACACTATAATAATGCCCCCTATGTACAGAAATAACTACTATAATAACTGCCCCCTATGTACAGGATAACACTAGAATACTGCCCCCTATGTAACCAGAATATGTAACTACTATAATACTGCCCCCTATGGTACAGAATATAACTACTATAATACTGCCCCTAGTGACAGGAATATAACTTACTTAACTGCCCCTAAGTACAGGAATATAATACTAATATAATACTGCCCCCTATGTACAAGAGATAACTACTAAATACTGCCTCCTATGTACAAGAATAAAATAATATAATACGGCCCCCTATGTACAGGAAATTAACTACTATAACACTGCCTCCTATGTACAGGTAATTACTAACTATAATACTTAAGCCTCCTAGTACAAGAATAAACTACTATAATACTGCCCTATGTACACAGAATATAACTACCATATACTGCCCTTATGTACAAGAATATAACTACTATAATACTGCTCCCTATGTACCAGGATATACAACTACTAATACTGCCCCTATGTACAAGAATATAACTACTAAATACTGCCCCTATGTACAAGAATAAACATACATAATCTGCCCCTATGTAACAAGAATATAACTACTATAATACTGCGCCCCTATGTACAAAGAATATAACTACATAATACTGCCCCTATGTACAAGAATATAACTACGATAATATACGCCCCATGAACAGATATAAAACTAGCTATAATACTGCCCCCATAGTAACAGGAATAATACTACTATAAATACTGCCCTCTAGTTACAAGAATAAATACTATAATACTGCCCCTAGGTAAAACGGAATATAACTACTATACTACTGCCCCCTATGTACCGATATAAATACTATAATACTGCCCCCTATGTACGAGATTAACACTAATACAGCCCCATATCAGGAATAACTACTATAATACTGCCCCCTATGTACAGGAATATAAACTACGATAATACTGCCCCCTATATAAAAAGAATATAACTACTATAATACTGCCCCCCTAGTACAATAAATAACTACTATAATACTGCCCCTATGTACAGAATATAATACTAAATTGCCCCTATGTACAAGAATATAACTACTATAATACTGCCCATAGTACAGAAATATAACTACTATAATTACTGCCCCTATGTACCAGAGATACACTATATAATACTGCCCTAGTACAAATATATACTATAATACTGCCCCTAGTACAAGAATATAACTACTATATACTGCCCCCTATGTACAGGAATATAACTACTATAATACTGCCCCCTATGTACAGGAATATAACACTATAATACTGCCCCTATGTACAGAATATAACTAATAATACTGCCCCCTAGTACAAGACATAAATAGATATACTGCCCCTATGTCAGGAATATAAACTCTAAACTGCCTCCTATGTACAGGAATATACTACTATAATACAGCCTCCTATGTACAGAATATAACTACTATAATACTTGCCCTATTACAAGAATATAACTACTATAATAACTGCCCTATGTACAAGAATATAACTATAAATACTGCTCCATGTAAAGGAATATAACATACTATAATACTGCCCCCTATGTACAAGAATATAACTACTATAATACTGCCCCCTATGTCAAGAATATAACTACATTAATACTGCTCCCTATGTAAAGAATATATAACTACTAATATATTGCCCCTATGTACAAGAATTAACTACTATAATAATGGTGCCCTATGTACAGGAATATAACTAGCTATAATATTGCCCCCTATGTACAGGAATATAACTACTTAATAATGCCATCATGTACAAGAATATAACTACTATAACTGCCCCTATGTAAAGGAATTATAACTACTATAATACTGCCCCCTAATGTACAGGTATATAACTACTATAATACTGCCCCCTATGTACAAAGAATTAAACTTACTATAATACTGCCCCCTAGTACAGGATTAACTACTATAATACTGCCCCCTATGTACAGAATATAACTACTATAATACTGCCCCCATATAAAAGAATATAAAACTATAATTACTTGCCCCACTAATGTACAAGAATATAAACTACATAATACTGCCCCCTAGTACAGGAATATAACTACTATAAATACTGCCCCTATGTACAAGAATTAACTATAATATCCTAGTAAGAATAACTAACTGCCCCTATGTACAGGAATAATAATACTATAATACTGCTCCCTATGACAAGAATATAAACTACTATAATACTGCCCCTATGTAAAAGTATATACTAAATACTGCCCCCTATTCAGGAATAACCTCTATAATACTGGCCCCTATGTAACTACATACGGAATATAGATACTACTATAATACTGCCCTCTAGTGTACAAGAATATAACTACTATATATGCCCCCTATGTAAAGGAATATAACTACTATAATACTTGCCCCCTATGTGTACAGGATATAATACTATAATACTGCCCCCATGTACAGATATAAACTAATAATACTGCCCCCTATGTACAGGAAATACTACTATAATACTGCCCCCTATGTACAGGAATATAACTACTATAATACTGCCCCCTATGTGCAAGTATTACCTACATAATACTGCCCCTATGTACAAGAATAAACTACTATAATACTGCCCCCTATGTCAAGAATATACAAACTACTATAATAATGCCCCCTATGTACAGGAATATACTACTATAATATGCCCCCCTAGTACAAGAATATTAACTACTATAAAAACTGCCCCCTAGCAAGAAATATAACTACTTACATACTGCTCTATGTACAGTGAATATAAATACTATATACTGCCCCCATATGATACAGGAATAAACTACTATAATACTGCCCCCCTATGTACAGGAAGTATAACGATATAATACTGCCCCTCTATGCAAGAATATAACTACTATAATACTGCCCCTATGTACAAGAATATACTACTATAATAGCTCCCCATGTACAAGAATATAACTACTATAATACTACCCTAGGTACAGGAATATAACTATAATACGGCCACTAGATGTACAGGAATATAACTACTATAATACGCCCCCATGACGGGAATATAACTACTATAAAACTGCCCCCTATGTACAGGATAATAACTACTCTAATACTGCCCTCTATGTAAAGAATATACTTCTATAATATGCCCCTATGTACAAGAATATAACTACTATAATACTGCTCCTATGTACAAGAATATAAACTACTATAATACTACCCCTATGTACAGGAATATAACTACTATAATATGCCCCTATGTACGGAATATAATACTCAATACTGCCCCCTATGTACAGGAATATAACTACTCTTAATTACTGCCCCCTATCGTACAGGCTAATATAACTACTCCAATACGACTGCCCCTATGTACAAGAAATAACTACTATAATACTGCCCCCTATGTACAAGAATATAACTACTATATTACTGCCCCCTGATGTACAAGAAGTATAACTACTATAATACTGCCCCTATGTACAGAACTACTACTATAATATGCCCCCTAGGTCAAGAATAAACTATATAATACTGCCCCCTATGAACAAGCATATAACTACTATAATACTGCCCCCTATGTACAAAGAATATAACATACTTATATGCCCCCTATGTACAAAGGATTAACTATATAATACTGCCCCCCTATGTACAAGAATATAACTACTATAATACTGCCCCCTATGTGCAAGAATATAACTTAATAATACTGCCCTATGTAAGGAAATATAACTACTATAATACTGCCCCCTATGTACAACTATATAACTATCTATAATACTGCCCCCTATGTACAGGAATATAACTACTATAAACTGCCCCTATGTACAGGAATATACTACTATAATACTGCCCCCCTATGTACAAGAATTTATAACTACTATAATACTGCCCCCTAGGTGACATAGATTATACTACTATAATACTGCCCCCCTATGTACAGGAATATAATCACTTATAATACTGCCCCCTATGTACAGTATTATACTACTAATACTACCCACCTATGTACAAAGAAATAACTACTATAATATGCCCCCTATGTACAGGGAATATAAACTACTATAATACTGCCCCTATGTACAGGAAGATAACTACTAATAATACTGCCCCCTATGTACAGGAAACTTAACTACTATAATTACTGCCCCCTTATGACTAAAATTATAACTACATAATATACTGCTCCTACTATGTACAAGAATATAACTACTATAATACTGCCCCCTATGTACAAGAATATAACTACTATAATACTGCCCCCTATGTACAAGGATATAACTACTATAATACTGCCCCCTATGTACAGGAATATAATCTCTGTGTTAGTGAACCCCCGGTTTGCCTCCATACTTTCCCTACGGATGACCTCAGTATTTGGCGGTGTAATGTGGGAGTCGGAGGAGTATGAGAGGTGATGAAGGCTGCAGAACATGAGCTTTGGTATCACGGCTCGGATACGTCTTGAGATCAGAGCCTGATTCTTATCTCTGGAAGGATCTCCGGCCGTTCCATGTTTCGCTCGGTTGAGTCGAACGCCTGAGAATACTGCGTGTTGAGTACTGTGTCCTACTGTCTCGTAGAAATTTAGTAGAACATGATTCGACTTTGAAGGTCTCACCTTTTCACCAAAAAAGTGTCAGGAATGGCGAGGAGGTCTTGGGCCACGGCGGTTCTCCGGGGGTTTTCTCAAATTCTTCATTTTTATGCTCATTTAATTTCGGCAAGAGAAGAAAAATAAATATTAGTTCAAGATACGATAATGTGATTAAGAATTGTACAAGCTCTGGGGGGGGGGGGGTAACCCATTCACTGCCGTGCAGAGGTCTACGCTCCAGTCACTTCTAGAGCTTCTTCCAGGCTTGTGTATTTGTAAAGTCGGTGGCTCTGCACGGTGGAAGATGTGGTCCATGTGGATGGGGGGGGGGGCAGGGCCACGCCGTCTATGGGCTGAGATTAATATTGCATCTCCTGGAACTTGTGACCACAGTTACCACCATTTTTCTTAGAACTTTAGTTATGGGCCCTCAGGACAGTCTCAAGAAGCCATCGCCAGACTCAAGCCTGGAGAGCTCGATTTGAACCCATCCGTGGTGTCAGCTACATAGAACTGACAAGTGTCCTGGGTCCTTTTGAGTGTAGCGTTCTGCTAATTTCAAAAACATCTTGACGTTTTCTTAGTTTGCTATGATTAGATCTCGAGATCTGAAGTAAGGTGTATACAGAACCAGCCTCCACCACCATCGTCTACAGTAATTCACCATCGGCAATCTTATCTCAGTAGTGGACACTCAACGTGTGGTTCACTTGTGAGATTCCTTATGACTTGAGGCTCCCACCCGAAATTGCTATCACCATTCATACAATAACAATGCTGACCAATGTCATTTTTGCTACCATTTAAATCAGAGATGTTCTTCAAGTATCGATGGTGGTGGACAACGATCCAACTAGGATCACAATGGATCGTTGTTGACCTCCTCATCGAGTCTGGTCAATGAAGTCTACGGTATATATTCTAATAATATTATTAAAAATGAATGAGTCAAGTGTATGGTCATGAGGTCCAAAGGAGAAGACTAGGTCCATAAATAAAGTAGGTCCAGCTTGGTCTTCAGCATGGATTTTCATCAGGTTTGGTATAGTCCACATCACCACTGTACATAGGAGCAGTCCTATTGGTACTACAAAGGGTATGTAGGTCTACTCTTGAGGAACTTGGATTTGAAGTTCTTGTGGGTTTCGTTCTAAGAACTATCAGACATGAGTGCCCCTTTCAGGCCTAAGTCTGGTCACTGGTCGTCTAGTGAGTGAATTGGGTCTATTACTGAAAGAGACTGTCATCCAGTTTTCGGCATTGGATGAGAGTATATGTTGTCTGGAAACAGGAAGATGTCCTCAAGATTTGGCTTCTCATGTTCTACGCAGTAGATGGGACCCGGTCCATTACAAGGGGGATAAAGGCCAGAGCCCTTGGAGAACTTGGATTTTGATCATCTCTCAAGTCACATTGAAAAAAACTATTAGACATGAGTGCCCCCCTTCCCGTCTGAGCTGACTTGTGCTAGGAATGTTCAAATGTTGTACATGAAGATAAATTGCAGATGTATCTAATTACGTACAAACAATAGCTGCAGAGCAGGAAAAAAAAGGAACGCACAGAAAATGTCCATAACATTTTTGTCTGATTACACAGCTCGATGTGCCGGATTTTGACTATAATGATTTACAAGAGGATGGTGGTGGACGTGCATTAACTTCATTTCATCACGGGTAACTCCAAAGCAAAACAAGGAAATGAGAGCATCAAGACCCTTACAAATTCATGATGTCAACAGGTTCTAGGGGACATCTCCGAGATCATTCACCTCATTACATGCAGGAACTTGAGACATCACTGAGATCAATCATCTTCCACCAATACACAGGAACGTGTGACATCAACTAATCATGCGATAGTCCGTATAAAAGTTTCTGAAAATGAAGCGTGATGATGAGTGTCATGGTTCAAACTAAACTCATCGATTGGATTTTCCTGCTGGAGAGAACATGCATAACGATGTTGACATGTTTTACCTGGACCTCTAAGATTCTCCTCTAATATTCAAATATAGTATAGTCCTCCAAGATTTTGGCTTCAGATATGTCTAGAAAGCTTGTAAAGATCATATATAGAGTAAAATCATCCTATCCCTTAGAAATTCGAAGATTTAAACAATGGTTACTTCCTTAGACATCATAAAAGAAGTCCATGTAAGCTTTGTCATCTCTGATCAATGACGTGACATCGACTGTGATTTATGTGGCTCCACAGCTTATACCAGTTGGGGTGCTCCTAGTTCCTGTGCATATTTTTCCTAATGGTCTAACATAACTATGGCGGAAAGTTCTGGCGAATGACAGCATGAGGTGATCCCTCAATTATTTCACCCAATAAGAGAAACAAACTCCTGGTTCTTGTAGAGATGATGCACAATTCAGCTAAACATGTCAAGATCTCAGACAAAGAGCAGGCACCTTGGCCAACAAGGAGTGTAATGTACCATAGGGACTATGTGGAAAGAAGAAATGAGTAACCAGGAGAATCTAAAACAGATGACCACATGCAGAAGAAGCAGATAATTGATGTCTCACAAAAAGAACCAAATGTGTGAAGATTAATCAACACATAAAGACATATTGCCCAAGTCTATGGCTTCCTCTGATATATTGTCCAAGTCTATGGCTTCCTCTGATATATTGTCCAAGTCTATGGCTTCCTCTGATATATTGTCTAAGTCTATGGCTTCCTCTGATATATTGTCTAAGTCTATGGCTTCCTCTGATATATTGTCCAAGTCTATGGCTTCCTCTGACATATCGTCCAAGTCTATGGCTTCCTCTCATATATTGCCCAAGTCTATGGCTTCCTCTGATATATCGTCCAAGTCTATGGCTCTATGTTTTGTATCGTCCCAAGTATATGGCTTCCTCTGATATATTGTCCAAGTCTATGGCTTCCTCTGATATATTGTCCAAGTCTATGGCTTCTACCAACTACACAATAATGAGCTATTTGTGGTCAATCTACATATGAAGAGTCTAAAGCCCTCAATGTCTGGCTTCCCCTGATATGGTGCCCTTATCTATGGCTTCTCCTAAATCTTTGTCCATATCTATGACTTTCACTGGTGTGTTGCACTCATTTATGGCTTCCACTGATATGTTGTTCATGTCTTTGGCTTCCACCGATATGTTTTCATGCCTGTGGATACCCCTGATATGTTGTCCATATCTTTGGCTTCCACTGTTGCCCATGTCTATGGCTTCGGCTGATGTGTTGTCCATGTCTATGGCTTCCACTAATGCGTTGTCCATGTCTATGGTTTTCACTGATGTGTTGTCCATGCCTAAGTCTTCCACGGACGTGTTGTCTTTGGCTTTCAATGATGTGTTGTCTATGTCTAAGGCTTCCACTGATGCGTTGGCCATGTCTAAGGCTTCCACGGACATGTTGTCTTTGTCTATGGCTTTCAATGAGTGTTGGACCATGTCTATTTGATCATGAGTGCTGTCAGTCTAAGGCTTCCACTGATTTGTGGTGTCTTTGTCTATGCTTCCATGTTGTGGGTCCATGTCTAATGGATCCACAGGTGGCATGTTATGCTTCAGTGACGTGTTGTCTTTGTCTATGGCTTCCAATGTTGTGTTGTCCATGTCTATGGGATCCAACGGATGTCTGGTCTGTAAGGTTCCATGATGTGTTGTCATGCCTAGGCTCACGGACGTGTTGTCTTTGTCTATGGCTTCCAATGATGTGTTGTCCATGTCTATGGCTTCACATGATGCATGTCCATGTATAAGGGCTTCCACGGAAGTTGTCTTGGTCATGGCTTTCAATGATGTGTTGACCATGTCTATGGCATCCACTGATGTGTTGTCCATGCCTAAGGCTTCCACGGACGTGTTGTCTTTGTCTATGGCTTTCAATGAGGTGTTGTCTATGTCTAAGGCTTCCACTGATGCATTGTCCATGTCTAAGGCTTCCACCGGACATGTTGTCTTTTGTCTATGGGTTTCAATGATGTGTTGCCCATGTCTATGGCATCCACTGATGTGCTGTCCATGTCTAAGGCTTCCACTGATGTGTTGTCTTTGTCTATGGCTTCCACTGATGTGTTGTTCATGTCTATGGCTTCCAATGATGTGTTGTCTTTGTCTATGGCTTTATGGCTTTCCACTGATGGGTTTGATCCATTCAATGATGGCCTTCCAATGATTGTTGTATTGTGCCATGTCTATGGCTTCCACTGACGTGTTGTCCATGTCTATGGCTTCCACTGATGTGTTGTCCATGTCTATGGCTTCCACTGATGTGTTGTCCATGTCTATGGCTTCCACTAATGTGTTGTCCATGTCTAAGGCTTCCATGGACGTGTTGTCTTTGTCTATGGCTTCCAATGTTGTGTTGTCCATGTCTATGGGATCCACTGATGTGTTGTCCATGCCTAAGGCTTCCACAGACGTGTTGTCTTTGTCTATGGCTTCCAATGATGTGTTGTCCATGTCTATGGCATCCACTGACATCTTGTCCATGTCTATGGCTTCCACTGATGTGTTGTCTTTGTTCTAAGGTTTCAATGATATGGTTCAAGCGTGGCATCCATGTCAGGTGTGTCCATTGTCTATGGGTTCAGGACGGAGGTTGTCCATGTTTATGGCTTCCCCAAATATATTCTCCATGTCTATGGCTTCTCCAGATATGTTGGCCACATTTATGGATTCCAATGATATGTTGCCATAGGCCAATGTATTTGGGGTAGCACCATAATTCTAACCTATGTGTGCTGAACCTTTTAAAGCCATCAGATTGATTTCATTTCAATCAGTCCTCAAGCTCTACCTTCAGTTTCCTCAAGAGGATATGTTTGAGACATTCTCCACCCCCCACCCCAAAAAAAAGTCAAAATTCAGCCTAATTGATGTTAGATTGTGTCCTCTGACAGAAGACATGCGCAAGGGGGTTGTGGTTATTTTAAGGTCTAGTACTTGATCTTCATGAATCTCCCCAGAGCTCGGAGTTTGTTATTTTCCAGTGCCGTTAGTCGGAAGACACAGAAGAGGAGCCATGCACGGGAGATTAACGTGACACATGTAATGGCCGTCATATATCCAGGTGCTTATTTTTAGTAAAGTGTACCTTAAAATATATACGTATGTGACATATTGTATGGAATTACCTGGAATTTTATGGCACTTTAAGGCGAGTTACCATAACATTGAGGCACGCACAGCCCTGACTTAGCAGAGTGGTTTACGTCAGGAGACTATCATCTCCCTGATGGACTCCATTCATTGGTGGTGACAAGCAAAATCCACGCCTGAAGACGTCTCATAAATAAACCTCTGGGTAAAAGGGAAAATGGACGCCTGCACCTGTTGTGTATTTTGGATCCCGGCCATGACTCCCATTATAGGTGACTGGGTACAAAAAATTCAGCCTGGTTTAATTAACTCCGGGGGTTGTAGCTAATGGATGGACCTCAAGGGACAGGGATGTCCATGAGAAGAGTATATAATTGGGACTGCTTTTAAAAGACTCAGGCACACTAGACGCTCTCATGCACCTAGGGAATCTCTTGCCCCCTTTCAGGCACCTAGGCACATCTCCTTCATGCGCCTACCTTCTCACGGCACAATGGCAAACATCTCTATGCGCACTCCTTCTCAGGCACTAGACGCTCTCTAGCACTCATCCTTCTCCAGACACTTAGACGCCTCTAGAGAGGCCTCCTTATGCACACTCAGGCATAGACGCTCTCTATGGCACATCCTTCTCAGGCAATAGGCTCTCTATGCACCTCCTTCTCATGGCACTAGAGGCACTCTTAGCACTCCTTCTCAGGCACTAGGCACAATCTCTATGCCACCTCTTCTCAGGCACTAGGCACATCTCTAGAGCACCTCTTCATAGAACCTGCCTTCTCAGGCACTAGACGCTCTCTATGCACATCCTTCTCAGGCACTAGACGCTCTCTATGCACCTCCTTCTCAGGCACTAGACGCTCTCTATGCACCTCCTTCTCAGGCACTAGGCACATCTCTATGCACCTCCTTCTCAGGCACTAGGCACATCTCTATGCACCTCCTTCTCAGGCACTAGACGTCTCTAGCAACTCATTTTATCAGGCAATAGCGACGCTCTCTATGCACCTCCTTCTCAGGCACTAGACGCTCTCTATGCACCTCCTTCTCAGGCACTAGGCACATCTCTATGCACATCCTTCTCAGGCAATGGACTGCCCCAGGTTATTCGTCTGTGGTCTTGCTCGTGGCAGTTAGATGCCGACCTACCTCTATGATGCCACCTGCTTGCATATCATCATCTACACTTACCATGAAGGTGTGTGTGGCCCTGGTGATAGGCAGGGTCGGCTCCAGGTTTCAGTAGGCCCCTGGGCGACAGAGCCACAGTTGCCCCTTTGCAGTGAACTCATGGGGAGGCATTCAAGATTCAGAAACTAGAAACAGCCCCCTAAAATATTCCCTAGTTTTTCACAACAAACCCCCCTGAGGGTCATGTTATATAAGCCCCCCTCACACCCTATGGATTCATTAGATACAGCCCCTCTCGTCCCATGGATTCCTTATGAACAGCCTTATGTGGCTCCCCCAGCAGCTCTGGGCCCCGGCACCCACCCAGGTATGCCCACCGCAGGCGCCGGCCCTGATGATATGGCACCGGGGACAGGACCAGAGGTATCTGTCTTGTGAAGGAGATCATCCACACGTTTGGTCATGTCTTCATCAGTTATTAGGTTGTCCCCCACTTGGCCCCGTTTAGGCATTATTGATCTTATTGGAATTAGTAACGTAACATAAAGGAATTGTCCACTTTGGAAAACCCTCTGCCATATGCCTCATTGGATCTTCTACATGGGATGTCTTCTGTCTACTAAGTATACCCCTTGTTGGCTTAGCTTTGGTGGCCCTGGCTCTGGAGCACCTCATTTGGATAGATGTTTGGTAGAGCAGCCATGTATCCATTATGGGTGACCTGGAACGTTCCTGTGATTGCACACTGTGATACCATACATGACATAACACACTCGAGTTGGAGACTTGGAACAAGCCACCACCTTTGGCGATTAGAGTTGGGTCTTCAACTTGGAACAAGCCACCACCTTTGGCGATTAGAGTTGGGTCTTCACCGGCTGTGGATTTACCTACCTTAGCAGGTCCTGAGGTGCACAAGGCCACCACGCTCTCCTCACTCAGTGGCTCACATCTGGGACTGGTTCCTCTATATTCTCATTAGGGCCATGAAATTAGTCACCAAGTCTTTATTTACATAATGAGAAGCAGATCCTGGGATTTACTGCGAAAGGACCAAAAAATTATGACATGACGAAAACCAAAAAGCCCCCCCCCCCCCCCGCTACATAGCGACCCCTGAAATCAGACAAGTCACCTCAGAAGTCACCATGCATGTAGTGACGGGAGACCATTTACTGGGACACAGGGCAGGTGTACGATGTGCAAGGGGCCGCAATTCACAAATGGTGGCCCTGTTTCTTCGGCCTTCTGTAACATGGGGCTAGCACCTCGATTCTACGAATTTCATATTTAGATGTGGCTCACGTCCTACTGGGTTTATGTGTTTATGATGTGTGTAATTATTATTGTATAATTGGTATAATGAATGTGTGTATGTATATGTGGATGATGTGTGTAATATATGTGTATGGTGTGTGTTCATGTGTGTATGATGTGGGTATTATATGTGTATGATGTATTGTAATATATTTATTTTGGTGTGTATCATGTGGTTTGATGTGTGTGTCTTATAGTTGTCTGTGATGTGGTATAGGGTGTATGGTTTTGTCATAATGTGTTGTATGATTGTGTGTATTCTCGTTTTTCTTATTTTTTTTACTCTTTTTTTATTGTTTTTTCTAATTTGTTCTAGGTCTGTGTTCAATTTTATGTGTACTGTGGTGTTGTATTTATGTGTATAAGTGTTTGTCTGTAGACTTTGTATATAATGTGTTTGTGTGTAATATATGTGTATGATGGTGTGTGATGATGTTTGTATTATATGTGTATGATGTGTGTAGTTTCTGTGTGTATGATTTGTGTATTATATGTGTATGATGTGTGCATTATATGTGTATGGTGTGTGTATGATTGTGTATTATATGTGTATTATGTGTGTAGGTTTGTGTATTATATGTGTATGGGTGTGTATAAAGTGTGTATGATGTTGTATTATATGTCTATGATGTGTGTATTCTGTGTGTATGATGTGTGTATTATGTTGTGTATGATTGTGTGTATTATATGTGTATGATGTGTGTATTATATGTGGTCTGATGTGGATATATGTGTATGTCTGTGTGTATTATATGTGTATGCATGGTGTGTATGCTGTGTGTAGTATATGTTCAATTCTGTTTGTATCCTGTGTATGTCCGGATATTATATTGTGTATGATGTGTGTCTGATGTGTGTCTTCTGTGTTATGCTTTGTGTCATTCTATGTTTGTCTGTTTTGTCTTATGTTGGTCTGCTGTGGTGTCTTATATGTGTATGATGTGTGTATTATATGTTGGTATGATATGTGTATTATATGTGTATGCTGTGTGTATTATATTGTGTATGATGTGTGTGTTTTAATATTTTTACTGATGTGTGTTTTTGTTGTCTCTGTGTGTCGTCTCTGTGTATGGTGTTTGTATTATCTGTGGATGATTATTTTCTTATATGTGTATGATGTGTGTATTATCTGGGGTGTAATGTTGTGTGTCTTCTCTGTGTCTGATGTTGTACCTTCTATTGTCTGGGTGGTTGTCTTCTTCTGGTGTCTGCTCTGTGTTCTTCTCTGTTTGCTCCTGTTTGTATTTGTTTATTTGTGATGTGGTGTCTTATGTGTATATTATATGTGTATTATGTCTGTATGATGTGTGTATCTCTGTGTATGTGTGTGTCTTCTTGTGTCCTTTTGTGTTCTGCTGTGTGTCTATCCTCTGTGTCCTGGTGTGTGTATAAGGTTGTATGATGTGTGTATGCTCTGTCTCTGATTGTGGTTTATGTTTGCTATGATGTTGTGTATGATGTGTGTAATGCTGTGTGGTTATTAATTTCTGCAGATGTGTGTATTATATGTGGCTGATGTGGTAGATGGTGGTATTATATGTGTTATATGATGGTTGTTTATATGTTCATGTGTGTATGGATTTGTTATTATATGTGTCTGCTGTGTGTCCTTTCTGTGTCTGCTTTGTGTCTTCTCTGTGTCACTTCTGTGTGTTCTGCTCGTTGTCTGGTGTTTGTCTCCGGTGGGTACTGATGTGGGAGCGTATATGTCTCTGATTGTGTAGGCTGTGTGTATGTGGGTGTATATGTTGTCGGCTTGTTCTTATCTTCTCTGCTGGTGTTTTTCGCTGTGGAGGGCTGGGGGGGGAGGATATTGTTGAGGTGTGTATGACTCTGGGGCTCTGTGTGTCCTTCTCTGTGTCTGCTGTGTGTCTAGCTGTGTGTCTTGCTCTGTTTCTCTTGTTTGTCTCTGTGTGTCGTCTCTGTGTCTTGCTGTGTTGTCTGGGGTGTGTCTGCGTTGTGGCTGCTTTGGTGTCTTTCTGTGGCGCTGTGTGTTCTCTTTGGTCTGCTTTGTTGTCTTTCTGCTGTCTTCTTGTTATCTTCTCTTTGGTCCTGGCTGCTCTGTGGATTCTCGGTTCTCTGGTGTTCTTTCTCTGTGTCTGCTGTGTGTCTTCTCTGTGTCTTCTTGTGTCTTCTCTTTTCCGGGTTTCTTCTCGTGTTTCTTTTGTGTTGCTTCTCGTGCTCTGTGTGTCTATCTGGCTGTGTGTGCTCTTCTGTTGTCTGCTGTGTGTCTCTGTTCTCTCTGTGTCTGCTTGTTTCTCTGTGTGTGCTTGGCTTCTCGTGTCTGCTGTGTGTCTCTGTGCTGTTGTTATGTGTCTTCTGGTGTTATATGTCCTGTGTTCAATTCTCTGTGTCTCTCTGTCTTGTGGTCTGCTTCTCCTGTGTGTGTGTTTCTTCTTCTGTGTCTGCTTGTGCTCTCGTGTCGGTGGGTCATCTCTGTCTTGTGTGCTGCTGTGGCTCCGCCTTCTGTGGTGCTCCGGCACTCCGTGGTGTTCTTTCTCTTGATCAGTCCTGATGCTGCGTCCCGTTCTCTGTGTCCTGTGCCTCGTGGGGCGCTCTCTACCGTCTTCGCCTCACAACGCGCGATCTGTGGATTCGGGTCCGGCCGGGATTCATCAAGTCATTTCCTCCGTCTCCCACCGGTGGCCTGCTGTGCTGAAAAGCATCTGAACACGGCGAATTCACGCGAGGCCGCTAAGTTGAAGGTACGCGTCCCAAGCGACACATTTTACGTTTTTAAATGCGGCGGTTTTTTCCGAATCCGCGGTTTGTTTTCGTTCTGCCAGCCCTCCCGATTTCCATCGTGTGCATGCCGGCGCCGATGCGCCACAATCCGATCGCGTGCGCAAAATCCGGGGCAAATTCAGGGAAAATCGCCACAAATCGAAATATTCGGGTAACAGTCGGGAAACACGCGAATCGGGCCGGGCCCTTAGTAAATGTCCCCCATTATGTTGGTATGATGTGCATGATGTGTGCACATTACTGGGGGGGCAGAGGGCACATTACTATGGGTGGGGGCAGAGGGAACATTAGTGGGGAGGGGCAGAGTACATATTACTGGGGGGGCAGAGGGAACATTAGTGGGGAGGCGAGGCAGCATTAGCTTGGGGCAGCGCATACTGGGGGCCAGTGCATAACTGTGGGAGCCAGAGGGCACATTACTGGGGAGAGGCACTTAGTGGAGGGAGGCAGAGGGCAAATACTGGGGGGTGGGGGCAAAGGCACATTACTTTGGGTGGGCAAGGGGGCACATTACTGGGGGCCGAGGGCACAATTATGGGTTACGGTGCCACATTACTGGGGGGCAGAGGCACCTTACTTTACTGTTTGGCAGAGGGCACATTACTGGGGGGGGCAAGGCACATTACTGGGGGGGGGGCAGAGGGCACATTACTGGGGAGGCAGAGGGCACATTACTGGGGAGGCAGAGGCACATTACTGGGGAGGCAGAGGGCACATTACTGGGGAGCAGAGGGCACATTACTGGGGGGGGGGGGCAGTGCAGACCTTATTGGGGGGCAGAGGCACATTACTGGGGGGCCAGAGTGTAACATTACTGGGGGAGGCAGAGGGCACATTGTGGAGGTGGCGAGAGTACACATTACTGGGGGCAGAGTGCACATTACTGGGGGAGGCAGAGGGCACATTACTGAGGGGCAGAGTACACATTACTGGGGGGTGCAGAGGGCACATTACTGGGGGGGCAAGGGCACATTACTGGGGGGCAGGGGCACATTACTGGGAGACGCGAGGCACATTACTGGGGCAGAGAGCAATTACTGGGGGGGCAGAGGGCACATTACTGGGGGCAAGTCACATACTGGGGGAGCAGGGCACTTACTGGGGGCAGAGTAACATTACTGGGGGGGCAGAGGGCACATAACTGGGGGGCAGAGGCACATTAAACTGGTGGCAGGGGGCCATTACTGGAGAGCAGGGGGCACATTACTGGGTGGACAGAGGCACATTACTGGGAGGGGCAGGTGCACTTACTGGGGGAGGCAGAGGCACATACTGGTGGGCATAGTCACATTACTTGGGGGGGCAGAGGGCACATTTCTGGGGGGGGGGGGCAAGGGCAACATTACTGGGTAGGCAAGGGCACATTACTGGGTTAGGGGCAAGGGCACATTCTGGGTATGGGCAGAGGGCGCATTACTGGGGGCAGAGGCACATTACTGGAGGCGGGGCACATCACGGGGGGGGAGGGACACTTACTGGGGGGGGCAGTCCATTTGGTATATAAAAAAGCGTTTAACAAATTAAGGGTCTGGGACTATTTCCTTCCTCCCTGTAATATCACCCCCCTGTATTACACTGTGTAGATGTGTGATGAGGTTAGGGTTAGTCTATTGCTCTCTGTTATCAGCCATGGCTGTATTACATTACGTGGCTGGCGCTGTCCGGGTCGCTCTCTGCTCCGGGCTCTTAATGAAGCGTTTCACGATGTTCTGATGTTTACATGTTTGGTTCCAGTTTTCTGGTCCTGACAATTGCCGGACTGTTTCCTATTAGTGGGAAATACTAACATTGCTACTTTCTCCGGTGCGACCCCGGGGCTCACAGCTGCTCCGAAACATGGGATACGCTGCACCGAAAGACGGGATACACTGCTCGGATAGACAGGATACACTGCTCAGATACACGGGATACACTGCTCCGATACACGGGATACACTGCTCCGATGCTGCTCCCATACACTGGGGATGTGCTGCTCCCATACACACGGTATACGCTGCTCCCATACACTGGGGATGTGCTGCTCCCATACACACGTTGTACGCTGCTTCCTGCAGTATTTATGGGTTACTGGAATTCCTGCCATCCGGAATATCTCTGCATCCCTCCACTGCAGCTTCATGCTCTTATCGTTACCTAATACAGCATGTACAATATGGCGGTATTATAGAAGGGTATGGGTGTACATCCCTGAGGCGGTGTAGGGTGTAT
>WNYA01002685.1:0-36206 GCA_019512145.1 Engystomops pustulosus | reverse complement strand
TGAGGGGGAGGAGCAGCCTAGTAAAGATGGCGGCAGTCCTATGTAAACGAGGGGGAGGGGTCAGAATATAATACAATACACTTGGAAAGATTTCTTGGAAGTTTATTTACAAGACGACAGAAGGAGAATGAAAAACTCATCCAAATGAAACTAAACTACAATAAATAGATAAAAAGTTAAGAAAAACGTCCGGATTATCATGCGCTGGTGTTACTGTCAGCGGGGGCGGGGTTGTGGGCGGAGACTCCCCTCCCCCGCACACCTTCTTATTCCTCTAACTTGGTCCGTTAGTTGTACAGACAATGAGACACAGAGACTGAGTGTAAACAGGACGGATCCTCAGGAGAGCGCACACTCACAGCTGAGGGTCTGCTGCAGGTGCACCAATACACTGTAGCAGATCCACAGCTGTAGAAAGTAACAGGCCTGTACAGAACCTCTTTCCTTAGGAAGGAAGGGGGTGGAATCATTAGGGCACATATAAAATGTCATGCGGAAAGACGATGGTCAACTAAAGACCACCAGCCTAGCGCCACTGATTGTCGCCTCGGAGAACGCCCCACGCCAGGCAGACATCTTGGTTTCCGTTTCCTCTGTTGGCTCCGCCCACTCTGAGGTCACACAGGGAAGAAATAGACAAATGGAGAGGACACTGGAGAAGTAAGAGCATTGATCTGATTGGATGCTTCCACCTCTTAGTGTTCAGCCCTCTGATTGGTTGTTATCTCTCCTTATCACATGTGAGTTTGTGTCGTTTGGGAAGGTCTGGCAAATAACTTTATTGACAGTAATAATCTATAACAAGAAGACAAGTACAAGGGGCCGACAGCAAGTGACGGGACCCCCGGGTGCAGGAGACTCGGGGGTCTCATCCAGAGAAGCCCACACTAACCAATCAGATCACAGCACCGGGGCGGGGCCACAGCCGATCACATGTGGGTTTCTATGGAACCAGCACCCGGTGTCGTGTATTGTGGCACCCTGAAAGCACAGTCTGCACATCTGATTGGCTGAGAGGGCTCAGGTGTATTAATTTGCATATATTCATATCATATACAGGATATTATCATCCTGGAGGAGCCGGTGGGGGATAACCGGTGTATGGCTGACCGGGCAGGATGGAAGATCATATAGAGCAGCAGCAGCAGCGCACTAATCACTTACTGGCAGCCATCTTCATTCTGTGGGAAGAAATACATATCCCTGAATATGAAGTTATGAAGGGGAAGACAACATCAGCCATTGTGTGCACCCCGGCACCTCTGTGTGCACCCCGGCACCTCTGTGTGCACCCCGGCACCTCCGTACACTGCCCCCATCACACGTTATATGTCACATCCCAAAAAGGGCCCAAACCCGTCACAAAAAGGGGGAAGTGCCACACCCTACATGTGGGCGGGCTCTAATGGGGTGTGGTCCGCATTACAAAAATTCACCCACCAAGTTATGTTACCCATAATCCCCGCAGTGGCGCCATTTATAACCCAAATATATAAAAGGTTCTTTCTGCTCCGTTCTCATTCACAGTATAAGCAATAACCTGCTGATCCGTGGGACCCCAGAACCATCAAAAACAGGGTCCATGATACCCCAAGCAGCTGGCAGAGCTGGATAACCACACAAGGTCACCGGGCGCCCCATGACCCCAGGGGTCAGCAAGTTATAAGATGAAATGACCAGAACATCCGCTCTGATGGAAATGGAACCGTACAGGGCTTGTCCCATAACGGGTCACATGGACTGATACCAGTGATACCGGTGCTGGATCAACACAATATGGTTGTGTGCATGGGGCCTTAATCCCAGAGGCCGTGGTATCATTACATGCGGGAGAGACGCACCACAACGACAGAATGCGGGAGACTCACTGGGCCGGAGCCATGGGGGCAAATAGAAGAATGTGGGAGACTCACTAGGCCGGAGCCATGGGGGCAAATAGAAGAATGCGGGAGACTCACTAGGCCGGAGCCATGGGGGCAAATAGAAGAATGTGGGAGACTCACTAGGCCGGAGCCATGGGGGCAAATATATAGACATGGGAGAGACGCAACCACAACAAATCCACATGGGCAAAGAATGAGTGTCACACAGCTCGTCACAGAACTCCCTGAGCTTAAATATTGGTACAGGTCAAAAACATGGAGACCAAGGCTTGTCCTATATACACTCGTGCAAATCTACCTGAGGGTTCAGGGGTAAGAAACATTTTATTCAAGGTATATCAAATATCTTCCCTAAATTATATTGAAAGATAATAATTGTCAGCCAATCAGATATCCAAGATCTGATCCAATCCTCAATCTCTTCTATATCCCAGCACTCAGGAAGGTATTGGCAACCCCTATGGTGAAGGCTGGAGACCACCTGCAGGTGCTGGTCACCCCTGGCCATGGTCAGTAGAAGGCAACCCAAGGTGCATTCATAATAAAGTGACCTCATGCAATCAGGACGGAGAATCCTCAGGAGATCTAGAAAAACTTCTACAATTGTTACAAAAAATGAAAAAGGGCCTCACCTCTGCCATATTCTGAAAACCTCCTGTTCTTCCAGTCTGTAGGACGGCCCCCGAGGAGCGGAAAACTACAGGTTAATGCAGAGAGATGAACAAACTCTGCCAAGTAATTCATCAATCTGTGGTGGACGGACCGTGGCGACATTGTAGATATCTAATCTATCCCTGGACCTTGTAGCATCTGACTGTTCCCATTTTTTACAGTTATAGTCTCCAGCGTTGGGGGCGCAGCAGGTAACATGTAACATCAGATCTCTTGTTCTCTCCACTGGATTTGATGAATTTTTGTTCACTGGCCAAGAAGTATTCTCAAGCCAAATCTACGCAAATTACGTCACCAAAACGTAAGAAATTAGCAGGCGACGTTATTCTCACCCGTTACTATCACGATATGCAGAAATACAACTCAATAACCAAACAAATGATATTCCATTACCAGAAGAAACGACAACGACATCTAATATAGAGTAATATATGAAAAGAAAAAGACTCCGCCTTCTAATCCCCCAATAGTTATAACCGCCGCCTTCTAATCCCCCAATAGTTATAACCGCCCGCCTTCTAATCCCCCCGAATAAAAATAATCCCATGTTTATAGACCCAGCCGCCGCCTTCTACCCCCAATATTATAACCCCCGCCTTTCTAAATCCCCCCCATATTTATAACCCCCCATAACCCCCGCCTTCTAATCCCCAATAGTTATAACCCCCCGCCTTCTAATCCCCCAATAGTTATACCCCCGCCTTCTAATCCCCCAATAGTTATAACCCCCGCCTTCTAATCCCCCAATAGTTTTAACCCCCCCGCCTCCTAATCCCCCAATAGTTATAAACCCACCCCCCGCCTCCTAATCCCCCAATAGTTATAACCCCCCCGCCTCCTAATCCCCCAATAGTTATAACCCCCCCCCAACCCTTCCTTAATCCCTGCCCGCACTTCTATCCCCCAATAGTTATAACCGCCCTCCTTCTAATCCCCCAATAGTTATAACTGCCCTCCTTCTACTCCCCCAATAGTTATAACTGCCCTCCTTCTAATCCCCCAATAGTTATATAACTGCCCTCCTTCTAATCCCCCAATAGTTATAACCCCCCGCCTTCTAATCCCCCAATAGTTATAACTGCCCTCCTTCTAATCCCCAATAGTTATAACCGCCCTCCTTCTAATCCCCAATAGTTATAACCCCCCGCCTTCTAATCCCCAATAGTTATAACTGCCCTCCTTCTAATCCCCCAATAGTTATAACCGCCCTCCTTCTAATCCCCCAATAGTTATAACCCCCCCGCCTCCTAATCCCAATAGTTATAACCCCCCCGCCTTCTAATCCCCCAATAGTTTAAACCCTCCTTCTAATCCCCCAATAGTTTAACCCTAGCGACCCCTCCTTCTAATACCCCCAATAGTTATAACCCCCCCGCCTTCTAATCCCCCCAATAGTTATAAAACTGCCCCTCCTTCTAATCCCCCCAATTATAACCCCCCGCCTTCTAATCCCCCCCAATATTATAAACCCCCCCGCCTCTAATCCCCCAATAGTTATAACCGCCCTCCTTCTAATCCCCCAATAGTTATAACCCCCCCCCTCTAATCCCCCAATAGTTATAACCGCTCTCCTTCTAATCCCCCAATAGCTATAACCCCCCGCCTTCTAATCCCCCAATAGTTATAACCGCCCTCCTTCTAATCCCCCAATAGTTATAACCCCCCCGCCTTCTAATCCCCAATAGTTATAACCCCCCGCCTTCTAATCCCCCTAGTAGAACCCCCCGCCTTCTAATCCCCAATAGTTATACCCCCCCCTCACCTCCCCCATATTTATAACCCCCGCCTTCTAATCCCCCAATAGTTATACCGCCTTCTAATCCCCCCCCAATGTTAACCCCCCCTTTACCTCCCCGCCTTCTAATCCCCCAATATTCTTTGCCCGCCCCCCTAACCTACAGAACAAAAGACAATACTAAGATCTGTGCAAAACGTAAAAAGAACTAATAATGATGAACTTGATTGTTTTATGCAAAATAAGAGAATTGTGATGATTATATACAAATGGCTCCTTATTAATATCGGCTGTTTTCTTGCTGTCCTGAGCCCAGCACGGTCATGCTACATCGCTATGGAGTATGTGCTTACCCGTTATATAGAATATAATGTTTAACATGCACTCAAGCAGAACACCTGGCCCCGCCCCTGAGGAGCAGATATTCACTGTTCTATTTCCAGGAATTAGAAGACATCTGGCGATTGGAGAGGTTCATAAATGCTCCTATTCATCTACCTAAACTACAACCTACCTCTACTCTCCGCAGGAGCCATTCCCATCACCTTGTGCAATGTGGGGCCCCGCTACCACCCAAAATTCAAAGGAACCTAAAGCTGTTGTGCAGAATTAGTGCAATGTTTCCACCGAGGACCAAACATCTGCACAAAAGTTATTGGGCATCCATAGTAGAGGGGCCTCTTCCTATCCATAGAGGGGATCCGTTGGGGATAGCCACCTCTATACTATGGATGTCCTGCAGAGGATGGCTCTAGGACTCGCTCATCTTGTGGCTCTGTTCCCACTATAAGAGACATGCAGATGGCTTCTCTAAGCCGCAGTGTGGACACAGCTCTGACGCACGATGAATCGGATTCGGGGCGGAGTGAAAGGCGTCAGTCTTTGTGGATTTCCTGCCTGATGGGTTAAAGCTTTCGGTCTGGAATTTCCATATGTACAGTGAAGAGCAGCAGTGATTGTAGCCTCAAAGTTCTAGAAATCTACAACTCCTTAATCTCGAAGAATACATTATGCAAATGGTTGGACTGAAACGTCCCAGCCTGGATGAACATAATCTATGAGGAAGGGAGGAAGCAGTGGCTTAGGACTGTCCAGGCCCGAGGGGACCACGGGACGTGGCTGTGACATCCTCTCTACTGCCGGAGAAGATAGAAGGGCTCTGAGCCGTTACTCGGGCTTGGCGTTGCTAGTAAACATGCTTTGTGCGCTAAGGGCAGGGTCCGGCAGCGTCAACGTTTCGGGGGCAGACTTCTTGCGAGGCCGGTCCTTTGGAACGGTCAGGAACTCTGGAGCATCAGTGGTCAGAGGGGTGGAAGGAGCACTGGAGGGTCCGCTGCGGGAGCAGGAGGGCAGTGCAATGTCAGTGATTGATATGGCCGGGGGGAAGATACCAATCTTTTTGTTGGTGGCTTCCTGAGTTGTCCGTTCGTATTCTCGCACTTCATCCATCGTCATGTCTGCAAGACACAAATGTGAGACGTCAATGACTGTCAGTGACTCAAGGTTAAAGCTGCACCTGGTGACATCATGTGTCGTCGTGTATGATGACATCACTCCAGTCCATGGGGATGTTTTTTTAATTTTTCTGCATGGTTTTATATCTAAGTAGCTTTACCGGCTCCCGCCAGCTCCTTCCATTGCTGCAGTGTGGCTTATGATCTGGCACCAATGGCAGCCCGTAGCTTTCAGCCATGTGTGCAGGTTGTACCGCGGGGGCGCACGGTATCACTGTGGGGTATCTTTAGCAGACATACTGATGCAACTGCGGGGCCGGCAAAAAACATAGGGTTTTAAATCTTTTCACGCCCCACATGTCCCGGTCCTAGGGCAACCTAGAAGGATCTGCAGGATGAGTATCTGTGTGGGGGTCCCATAAATGAATTGATGGGGGTTTGGGCTGTTTATAGGGGTCTGTGCACACTGGGATATGCGTTTATTCTTAGGGCTCCATTCATTCTGTCCTCTTTCATTTTGGGGGTCTTACTGTTGATTAATATTGGTGTGTAGTAATGTAGTATGGGGTCTGGATTTAACTGTTCTCATGCTGGATGGGGGGGGGGGTTTGAGATCTTAACGATTTAGACAACAAAAGCCGCCGTTATGAGCTGAAGTTGTGATCGTGATCTGGGCCGGTGAAGAGGAATGAGCACATCTACATTGGGCAATTACCTCCCTGATATTCCTGGTATAGTAGATCCTCACAGACCAAAAGTCTTTGATTTTACCGCACTCCTTGTTTAGGGGGTTCAGAGTTCAGAGAAATGATTGTACCCTGCCGGTATGTACAGGTTGTGATAGGTGTCAGCTATAATCGATGGAGTGGACGCTTCCCCTATGTGAGCGGGTTTTATGTATAACATCAATCCCATCTGCTCTGTGGGAATTTACTGTACAATATCGTTCTCATTTAAATATGTTGAGATTCCAATCTTTGGTTACAGTTTCATGTCACCTGGTGGCGAGAAGGTCTTTCCCATTGGCTGGTTCCTCAGAACACTCCAGAGACAGACCAAATAGTATATAAAAAGGTTCTGTTCGGGGTCTTTTGGATTAGTGCTGAGGTCTTTGGTCTTCTGGATTTGGTCAGACACACACAGTGTGATTTGTGGTGCGTGTAGCAGGGCCAGGAAGGTTCCCAGCCTTAGATTTCCGGCCGGTTCTTACTGCTGCTCCTGCATTTGGGACTGTTGGATAATAAATCAGCGATGATTGGAACTTTTGCGCTGTGTGTCCCCTGGGCCTAATGGTCATTATATCAGTGATGTCATCAGCAGGGGGCGGGGACTCTGTTAGTGACAGTCAGATATAGAGGTATATACCAGCACGTACACTCTCTTTGGCCTCGCTGCCTATCTCGTCTTGTGTTGGGGGGTGTTGGCTGCACACTTTTATGTTCGTTTTGAATTGCATGTTTTTCTCGAATTGCCGGACGTCTTCGATTGTCATATCTGCAAAGAGTCCAAATTGACAGGGCGTGTCATGGGATAAGAGGGGAGGGGGAGCAGAAGATTTGGTGTAGGATAGACGTGCGGGTGGGCAGGGGGGTTGTTGAAGCGCAGTGGCGGCTAGCTTTATTTCTCATAAAGTTAGTGTGAATCAGCTTGGAAGAGGATTAGGCAGCAGTGATAGAGGAGGAGCAGGAGGGCAGCGGCTACTAGGATATAACGGCACGCTACAGGAGAGGGGCAGGGAAGATGGCAGCCAGGGATCTCTTAGAAGAACATTCAAGAGATCCCAAAGTGAAGAAGGAAAGATCTGGAGATGTCTACTTACCTGGGAAGAAAAAAAAGACAAAACACAGAAAAGAAATAAAGTTACAAGTTTATTCCCAGCTGGAGGTGACGCGAGGATCGGACAATGGTTTCTGCTTGTAAGGATTGAACTGACCCACGGAATGTGATATAAACAAAGATAAGGTGGCCGTGCCGGATCTATTCCGAATAGATTGACTGGCTCTGTCTGATATATACGGCTAGGATGTAAGAGTGGATCGCCTGGCTCTGCCTGATCTGTACTGCTAGAATGTAAGAATAGATCGACTGGCTCTGCCTGATCTGTACCGCTAGAATGTAAGAATAGATCGACTGGCTATGCCTGATCTGTACGGCTAGGATGAAGTAATGGATCACTGCTCTGCCCTTCTTGTAACGCGCTAGAATGTAAGAATGATAACTTGCTGTGCTGATCGTACGGGCTAGGATGTAAGAATGGATCGACTGGCTATGTCTGATATGTACCGCTAGAATGCAAGAATAGATCGACTGGCTATGCCTGATCTGTACGGCTAGGATGTAAGAATGGATCGACTGGCTCTGCCTGATCTGTACCGCTAGAATGTAAGAATAGATCGACTGGCTATGCCTGATCTGTACGGCTAGGATGTAAGAATGGATCGACTGGCTCTGCCTGATCTGTACAGCTAGGATGTAAGAATGGATCGACTGGCTCTGCCTGATCTGTACGGCTAGAATGTAAGAATAGATCAACTGGCTGTGCCTGATCTGTACGGCTAGGATGTAAGAATGGATCGACTGGCTATGTCTGATATGTACCGCTAGAATGCAAGAATAGATCGACTGGCTATGCCTGATCTGTACGGCTAGGATGTAAGAATGGATCGATGGACTCTGCCTGATATGTACGCTAGAATGTAAGAATGGATCAACTGGCTATGCCTGATCTGTACGGCTAGGATGTAAGAATAGATCGACTGGCACTGCCTAATCTATACGGCTAGAATGTAAGAATAGATCGACTGGCTCTGCCTGATCTGTATGACTAGGATGTAAGAATAAATCGACTGGCTATGCCTGATCTGTACGGCTAGGATGTAAGGATAGATCGACTGGCCATGCCTAATCTGTATGGCTAGGATGTAAGGATAGATCGACTGGCTATCCCTGATCTGTACGGCTAGGATGTAAGAATAGATCGACTGGCTCTGTTTGATCTGTATGTCTAGAATGTAAGAATAGACCGACTGGCTCTGCCTGATCTGTACGGCTAGGATGTAAGGATAGATCGACTGGCCATGCCTAATCTGTATGGCTAGGATGTAACAATAGATCGACTGGCTCTGCCTAATCTATACGGCTAGAATGTAAGGATAGATCAACTGGCCATGCCTAATCTGTATGGCTAGGATGTAGAATAAATCGACTGGCTATGCCTGATCTGTACGGCTAGGATGTAAGGATAGATCGACTGGCCATGCCTAATCTGTATGGCTAGGATGTAAGGATAGATCGACTGGCTATCCCTGATCTGTACGGCTAGGATGTAAGAATAGATCGAGGCTCGTTGATGGATGTCTAGAATGTAAAGAATAGACCGACTGGCTTCTGCCTGATCTGTACGGCTAGGATGTAAGGATAGATCGACTGGCCATGCCTAATCTGTATGGCTAGGATGTAAGAATAAATCGACTGGCTATGCCTGATCTGTACGGCTAGGATGTAAGGATAGATCGACTGGCCATGCCTAATCTGTATGGCTAGGATGTAAGGATAGATCGACTGGCTATCCCTGATCTGTACGGCTAGGATGTAAGAATAGATCGACTGGCTCTGTGTGATCTGTATGTCTAGAATGTAAGAATAGATCGACTGGCTCTGCCTGATCTGTACGGCTAGAATGTAAGAATAGACCGACTGGCTCTGCCTGATCTGTACGGCTAGAATGTAAGAATAGATTGACTGGCTATATCTAATCTGTACGGCTAGGATGTAAGAATGGATCAACTGGCTCTGCCTGATCTGTACGGCTAGTATGTAAGAATAGATCGACTGGCTATGCCTAATCTGTACGGCTAGGATGTAAGAATAGATCGACTGGCTCTGCCTGATCTGTACGGCTAGTATGTAAGGATAGATCGACTGGCTATGCCTGATCTGTACCGCTAGGATGTAAGAAAAGATCGACTGGCTATGCCTAATCTGTATGGCTAGAGTGTAAGAATAAATCGACTGGCTCTGCCTGATCTGTACGGCTAGTATGTAAAAATAGATCGATTGGCTATGCCTGATTTGTACGGCTAGGATGTAAGAATGGATCGACTGGCTATGCCTGATCTGTACGGCTAGGATGTAAGAATAGATCGACTGGCACTGCCTGATCTGTACGGCTACGCTGTAAGAATAGATCGACTGGCTATGCCTTATCTGTACGGCTATGATTTAAGAATAGATTGACTGGCTAAGCCTGATCTGTACGGCTAGGGTGTAAGAATAGATCGACTGGTCATGCCTGTTCTGTATGGATAGATGCATCAACTTATCTCAATTGCCGGACTACAAGTATTGATTGTCCATGACTGATCTGCACGGCTAGAGGATAGGACTGTTATTAGTTGTGCCTAGCGTCAGGCTCTCAGCAGTTTTCTGTACGTCTCGCAATCGTTTCAATAATTGTATTTTGAAACACAATCCAACCAGCGGAGAGGAGGACCCCCTAATCGCAGGCGAGTTTCCACTAAAACCATGGGGAATGGGAACTACAGGCAGAACACGTGGCGCTCGTTCACCATCACATGTGATTAGGCTTAGCTCCTCCCCACTGCATTTGAATTGTGTTTCAAAATGCAATTCAAGCGCCACATCCGCAGCTGAAGCAAAGCCATTGGATTGGTCTGCAGTGAGTAGTCCGAGGCATCACGCCCACCCCATGAGCTACTTACCATACCACTCGTCCACCCATGCGAAGGCTTGCCGATGTCCAATGAGCAGGATATCCTTCACCACCTGCACATAAGAATGTCTGTCAGTCCCCTGGGGGGCGCTAGTGCTCAGGGGCTTCAGATACTCCACTCACCTTGTGAACAAACTGCTCCACCCTCGTCTGGAGACCCCAAACCTCAAACTTCACAGCAACCAATTTATAGGAGCACATGATGGGCAGGTGCGACTCTCTCCAACCGTCCCTCAGAGGCCCCCGACCAGTCTTCTCAGATTTAAAGGACCTGGGGTCCTGCAACAAAAAGTCAAAAGAGGGGTAAAAAGTTGTGACTACCTCTCACACACAGGATATACAGGCAGGGGGCGGGGCTGTGACTACCTCTCACACAGGATATACAGGAGGGGGGGGGCTGTGACTACCTCTCACACAGGGTACAGGCAGGGGGCGGGGCTGGACTACCTCTCACACAGGATATAACAGCTGGGGGCGGGCTGTGACTACCCTCACACAGGATATACATGCAGGGGGCGGGAGGGACTGTGACTACTTCTCACACAGGATATACAGGCAGGGGGCGGGGCTGTGACTACCTCTCACACAGGATATACAGGCAGGGGGCGGGGCTGTGTGACTACCTCTCACACAGGATATACAGGCAGGGGGCGGGCTGTGACTACCTCTCACACAGTATATACAGGCAGGGGCAGGGCTGGACTACCTCTCACACAGGATATACAGGGCAGGGGGCGGGCTGTGACTACCTCTCAACAGGTATACAGGCAGGGGGCGGGGCTGTGACTACCTCTCACACAGTATATACAGCAGGGGGGGCGGGGCTGTGACTACCTCTCACCACAGTATATACAGGAGGGGCGGGGCTGTGACCACCTCTCCACAGGATATACAGCAGAGGGCGGGGCGTGGCTGTGACTACCTCTACACAGGATTACAGGCAGGGGGCGGGGCTGGACTACCCTCCCACCAGGATATACAGGCAGGGGGCGGGGCTGTGACTACCTCCCACACAGGATACAGGCAGGGGCGGGGCGTGTGACTACCTCCACACAGGATATACAGGCAGGGGGCGGGGCTGTGACTACCTCTCACACAGGATATACAGGCAGGGGCGGGCCGTGACTACCTCTCACACAGGATATACAGGCAGGGGGGGGGGGCCGTGACTACCTCCCACACGGATATACAGGCAGGGGCGGGCGGCGTGCTGTGACTACCTCTCACACAGGATATACAGGCAGGGGCGGGGCTGTGACACCTCTCACACAGGATATACAGGCAGGGGGCGGGGCTGTGACACCTCGCACACGGATACAGCAGGGCGGGGCTGTGACTACCTCTCAACAGGATATACAGGCAGGTTGTCAGCAGTATCTAGGAGGATTTGATGTCTGATCAGGCCCCTCTGGGGACATTGGTGTTGGTGGAGATTTAGTTCTTTCATTTCCAGTGATTGGGGATGGAGGAGCCACCAGAACATTTATTTCCTCCGGGTCGGTGTCTGTAAGATGTCATTGCCAGACTATGGGGGTCATTTACTAAGGGCCCGATTCGCGTTTTTCTCGATGTGTTACCCGAATATTTCCGATTTGCGCCGATTTCCCCGGGATTTTGCCGCACGCGATCCGATTGTGGCGCATCGGCGCCGGCGTGCACGCGACGGAAATCGGGGGCGTGGGAACGAAAACCCGACGGATTCGGAAAAAACTGCCGCATTTAAAACAAAAAAATCTGTTGCGGAGCTTGCACTTACCTTCACTCATCCTGGCTCGGTGAACTCCAGTGCGTTCCGTTGCTTTTCAGCGCAGCAGCGCCACATGGTGGAGGCGGAGGAACTGCCTTAATAAATCCCGTCCGGACCCGAATCCACCGCAGAGAACGATCGCGAGGACCGGGTAAGTAAATCTGCCCCTATTTGTTCACTTAATGGTCTTCATTCTGAAAGGGGGTCACTGCTGTAGACATGTAGAGCAGACGCTGGCCCCTCCCCCTCATTTACATAGCCCTTCGCTCCAGCGAGTGTGTGGTGCGATCACTGGTGCACTTGCTGAGCGTCCTGCGGCATGGAGCCCGGGTCCCGGACGCGGTTGTAATGTGGCATGCTGGAGCCACCTGGATGAGCTCAGTCACGGAGCAACCCGATGAGCGGTTTGCGGGTCGGCGTGACGGCGTTATTAACACGCAGAGAACGCGCTCGCTCCTCACACCTGGGGTCACGGATCATTCCCACAGAGGGCTTCACTTGTCATATCTGATCCTGGGAAAGCTGGATCCAAACTTCATGTGTAAACGCCCCCTGGGAGGATCCAGGAAAAGCTGGGTGGGCATCGCGAGTGTAGTGGGCATGCTCATGACGTGTTGTACTTACCTCTGACTCCTTATAGTATCTATCGGAACCTCGTCACATGCGATATCGATGAAGCAGACCTCACGCTCAGGTCCTTCAGCTCTGTGAAAAATCTGAAGAAGAAAAACGACAGGCCCAATCAGATGAAGGCATAATGCTGCGCAATCCCCCTGGGGGCCCTGACCTCGCTGGGCTGCACTGTCTGCACCGCCTCTAGATGGCAGCACAAGTAACAAGCTGCGCAGCAGCTCTCCTGCAGAGACACCGTTTCCTGGGATCATGGAAGGGGTTAATGTCTCTATAGAATTTACATAATAGACAGAGATACAATTAGTGAGGTAACGAGCGCAGAGGAGGATGGTGCGGATACTCACATCGTCGTTACTCCCTTGTTGTCCTCATATTTCGTCTCTATGTGAATTGAGAATTTTGGAAGGAATGAGCAACTGAAGAAAAATATATAAAAACCTCAATATACTATGACCCTGGCATGATGAGGGCCACCCCATCCCTACCCAGCAGTCCTTACTGTCCGGAATATATAAGGCTCGGCTATCTCTGCTCCTCAGGGGTAGTGAAGCCCCGCCCCCGACGGAGCCACTCATCACCTTTCTAGCTGTTCTCTGATCAGTGGCAGATATGCAAAGGTTAACACGTCATCCAGTCACCTGACCACCAGGGCTAACAATCAATTAGATCTACAAATCGGCCCATTATCCGGCCATGTGGTTACGTCTCATTCACATTCATTAACTCCGCTGTTATTACTCCCAGATAATGAGATTAACCATTAAAAGGCTGATGCTACGGAGATTTCTCAGCCTCTCTGGTGATGGACAATAGTCATACTAGATGGCAGCCAGGGACTGAGCACAGCGCTGGGTCTGAAGGGTACAGATGGTCATTACATTACATTAGATGGTCAGCTCTCAGGATCAAACTATTAGATGACAGCTTTAGGGGAGGCGGTCTGATTATAACACTCAGCTCCTCATGGGAGGGGTCCGAAGATTGTATATCTGGATAAATGTTGTGTACTGTGAGATTCTTCACTTACTGTGTATAACTAGATTCTTAGCTTCTCATGGGAGGGGTCTGAATAGTGTGTACCACTACAGTCTCAGCTCCTGGTGGGAGGGGTCTGAATATTATGTATCACTAAAACCTAAGTTCCTGGTGGGTAGGGTCAGAATATTATGTATCACTATAGTCTCCTCCTGGTGGGAGGGTCCAAATATTGTGTATCACTATAGTCTCAGCTGCCTGGTGGGGCGGGTCAGATATTTGTATCACTTTAGTCTCAGCTCTGGTGGGCGGGGTCAGAATATTATGTATCACTTTAGTCTCAGCTCCTATTGGGAGGGGTCAGAATATTGTGTATCACTATAGTCTCAGCTCCTGGTGGGAGGGGTCAGAATATTATGTATCACTATAGTCTCCGCTCCTGGTGGGAGGGGTCAGAATATTGTGTATCACTATAGTCTCTGCTCCTGGTGGGCGGGGTCAGAATATTATGTATCACTAAAGTCTCCCCCTGGTGGGAGGGGTCAGAATATTATGTATCACTATAGCTCCTCCTGGTGGGAGGGTGTCAGAATATTATGTATCACATAGTCTCCTCTTGGTGGGAGGGGTACAGATTATTGTGTATCACTATAGTCTCCTCTTGGTGGGAGGGGTCAGAATATTATGTATCACTATAGTCTCCTCTTGGTGGAGGGGGTCAGAATATTATGTATCACTATAGTCTCTGCTCCTGGTGGGCGGGGTCAGAATATTATGCATCACTAAAGTCTCCCCCTGGTGGGAGGGGTCAGAATATTATGTATCACTATAGTCTCCTCCTGGTGGGAGGGGTCAGAATATTATGTATCACTATAGTGTCTCCTCCTGGTGGAGGGGTCAGCATTATTGTGTATCATATAGTCTTGCTCCTGGTGGGAGGGGTCAGAATATTATGTATCACTATAGTCTCTCCGTGGGAGGGGGTCAGAATATAGTATCTATATCTATGCTGCCTGGTGGAGGGGTAAATATTGTATCACTATAGTCTCCTCTGTGGGGAGGGGTCGAATATTATGTATCACTATAGCCTCTCCCCCTGGTGGGAGGGGTCACTATAGTCTCTCCCCCCTGGTAGGAAGGGTCACTATAGACTCTCCCCCTGGTGGAGGGGTCACTATAGCCTCTCCCCCTGGGGGAGGGGTTACTATAGTCTCTCCCCCTGGTAGGAAGGTCACTATAGCCTCTCCCCCTGGTGGGAGGGGTCATTATAGCCTCCCCTGGTGGGAGGGGTCATTATAGCCTCCCCTGGTGGGAGGGGTCACTATAGCCTCTCCCCCTGGTGGAGGGGTCACTATAGTCTCTCCCCTGGTAGAAGGGCCACTATAGCTCTCCCTGGTGGGAGGGGTCACTATAGCCTTCTCCCCTGTGGGAGGGGTTACTATAGTCTCCCCCTGGTAGGAAGGGTCACATAGCCTCTCCCCCTGGTGGAGGGTCACTATAGCCTCTCCCCCTGGTGGGAGGGTTACTATAGTCTCTCCCCTGGTAGGAAGGGTCACTATAGCTCTCCCCCTGGTGGGAGGGGTCATTATAGATCTCCCCTGTGGGAGGGTCACTATAGCCTCCCCCTGGTGGGAGGGGTCACTATAGCCTCTCCCCTGGTGGGAGGGGTCACTATAGCCTCTCCCCCTGGTGGGCAGGGGTCAGTATATCAGGGGTGCTGTGTCCGGGGACTGACCCCCGCTACTTGTGGATTCTGGAAAGATTTATACCAAATGTTTTCTCATGTTACGTGGCAGAAGCTAAAGGTCACGGAAAAATTTATTTTTAGTTCTTTGGAAGACGTCACAGTACAAGACACAAAAATTATGATTTTTTCCCCCGTTGCTAAGTAACCATCCTAAGATTTCTTCTCCTGCCGCCTCCCTTGCTGGTGGCTCGGAGAATCTCCCGCTCCGGTTTGTCTCGGAAAAGCTGGGTGCCGGCAGTGATAAACCTCTACCCCTCCCCTTACTGGCTGTAAGGGACCACCTACATGACAGTGACCAGTGATAAAACCCTTAAACACCCCAGCGGCCATATTGTCCAATACAAGGAATTCTACTTACTGTGTATTCTGCCACGGGTCCAGAACAGGAGAAGAGGAGAAAGATAAAAAAGAAGATTTATTTCAGAACCAGAACCCTGACACCAAGTAAGAAAGCAACACAAAGATGCCCCCCCTCCTCGGCGGCAGACATGTTAGACTGCACCAGGAGGTCACCTACTACATTTATGTCATGCACAGGAGGGGGAGGGGCTCCATAGGGGGCTCTATAGGGGCTCCATAGGTAGGACTAGTGTATACTGGACAGGTCTCATGTGTGGCCCCCAGGCTCGGGCACGCGCAGTGACAACGGAGCCAAGACGTGGCCACTCACAGCCGTGTGAATGAGCCCTAAACGTGGCTCTGCAATTAACCCTACGAGTGAGAGGGACTTACCTGTGATTGTGTACGGGTATAGGAGTTAGTTCCAGGCCTTTCCGTCACATAGAAGATTTTTGGTTACAACGGCTCGCGCACCGCTTGGAAGTTATGAAAAAAGATTATTAAAATTAGATTTACTAAGCAAAACATACGAATTATTTCATATTTGTAAGAATCTGCGGATAGAAGCTTCTCCCGAGCACCTCGCGTCTCTCTGCATCATATCGCCCAAGCAGCAGAGCCAAACAGCCCTATTCCTATCTCCAGCCTCTGACGCGTGGATCCAGGCTGAGCTTCTCCTAAACCCTGCCTCCACAGAACAGACATCATCTCCACAACCAACATCTCCGCCCTGTGTGTACCTGCAGAAGAGCCATCCTCAGCCCCTTACCTGCTTGAGCTGTGAACTCTGCGACAAGGTTTCCCTTCAGCATCTGCCCAGGGCTCCCCTACACGGATATAGCGTCCCCCCCCCCCTCTTCTTTTCTCCCTGTGTAGGCCTCACTATAAACCAGCAGCCAGGTCATGGTGGGGTATGTCTATATATACAGGAGAAGCAGTAAACTGTGCACATATATACAGTCCCCTATGAGGAACTGGCGTCCCATAGCGCTTCTCAATGCGGACAGAAAGGTTTTGGCAAAGCTGCTGGTTTATATCGGCTGGTGAGTGCGCCCGGCTCCTTTCGGGGACCCAGCACTGCGCTGTTTCCAGGCCGCAGTACATTAGTGCTGTGCTTTGTGTCCGGAGGCAGTGGAGCAGGGCAGGGCTGGTAAACTGGAAGGGGTACTTGGTTCCTGATCAGGCAAAAAGCGTTTGATCGGGTTGACCACGAGTACCTCTGGTCTGTCCTTCTGAGTATGGGCCTGCCGGGGGAGTTTGTCAATTGGCTAAAGGTTTTTGTATGCAGGGGCAGAGAGTTTCCCGCTGTGAACGGTTGGATTGGCCGTCTTTTGAGGTCGGTCTGGTGTTCGCCAGGGTTGTCCTCTGAGCCCATTTTTATAAGTGTTCGCGATTGCCCATTCCTTAGGAGGGTTGATCGTGGGCCGTGGTGGGGTCGGGATGGACCAGGCGAACCGGAAGCCACTCTAAGGGTGGTAGCGTATGCGATGATGTCACCGTTTTCGTGTCCTCGGGAGGGGAGGGGCAATGGGTGATGTCAGAGGTCTACCGTATCAGAGGTTTCTGGGTCCAAGATCAACCGGGATAAGTGTTAGGTCTACTGGCTGGGGGAGGGGGATCCGGGCTCTAATCTCCACTGATGTTGTTTTGTGGTGAGGATCCGGGTGATGTGGGGCTTCATGGAATATGATAATTTGTGTAGTTTTTGAATTGTTGTGTTTTATATTATTATTATATTTTTGTGGTAGTAATGTGATGTAGGGGGGTGTTGGGGGGTGTTATGGGGGGTGGTGGTAGTATTGGGTCATTTTGGACTATGGTCCAGGGGACTTGGGGGGGGGGTGGTGTGCTGGGGAGAAAAAGGGGAAAAAATGTTTCGTTATGATTATTGTATATATTATATTGCTATTTACTGGTTTATTTGTGTTGCATTTTCCTGGCAGTGGACGGCAGGGGCAGCTTTTAGTTTGTGTTATGATCCGGTGAGGACGTTTTCTGTTCTTATTATGGTATTGTGTCAGTGTGAGGCGCGAGGTGTCGGCTGGACCAGCGATTATTTGTGTTTGTGGTGATTTATGTTTAGTTTATATATATATATATAGCACACGACCTGTTATGACCAAAAAAATAGAACTTGGGATCAGAGTTGAACCTAACTCTCCCGCTGCCTGAGGCGAGCCACCCAGTCGCCCCCATCCAGTAGTAATATGAAAGGTTATGTTCTCCGTGCTCACATCATATAAGTGTACGATCGTTTCCAGGTGCTGCTGCCGAGACAAGAAGCTCAACTCGCCTCAGGCTGGTGCGCCCTCTCTTGGCATGGAGGGACACTTCCATTATCTATGTGAGAAAACTTCTCTGCGAGCCTCCTCAGTTTAGCCTGTCCCTGCAGTAGCTGTCTCCTCTGTCTATGAGACTACAGATGTAGCTGGCAGGTGCACTAGGCCTACCTGTATCCCATCGTCCCTGTTCCCAGGCTGTTGTAATCTATTCCTGACACTATTTCCCAGCAGGGAAGCTGTTACCTCCCTCATGTATAGATCCTGTATGTGCAGAATATGGAACTCTGGAAGAAATCGGGAGCGGAGCAGAATAGGGCAGCGAATCAAGTGCATTAGGTAAATATCGATATGAATCACAGTTAACCTTAAATGCTACAAAGCATATCACCCATCTTTACCAGCATCCTGACAAATACTGCTTCATGACATAGCAGAATCCCAGGGGGCAGTGGAGTCTCCTGCAGGTGTGATAATGGGGGTCACTGGGTCTGGCTGTGCCGGTCATGAGTGTTAGGACCGGTCAGTCCTAAGAGGGAGTCTCCCAGCTAATAGGGGCCCCAGTCATGGGGTCCTGAGGTTCAGCCGTCCTGAGGCTCCGCGCCTCAGGCTGTCTTCGGGACGCGGGCCGAGCGCTGTCTACACTTATGTTTAAAACAGTTTCTACAAACATTTTAATGAAGCGGCGCAGGAAATATGGGAGGGCAGGAGCCATAGGGGCCGCGAGATAACATCTCCATATAAGACACCAGCCTATAGCACGCGGACGCCATTCACACCGCTGCTTATCAGCCGCCGCGGGGAGGGCTCCGGGTACTGACGTCCGCACTCTATAAACACAAAGGGGCTGCGGGAATTTCTTCAGGGTAATGTTTACTATCCAACAGTGTGAAGAGAAGTGACGGGACCCTCTATAAAAGGTTATATAGCAACACGAACAAGCAGGGGCTGGAAGAAAGATCACCGGTCACAGCAGGCATGTCCCCTCCAGACACTGAACCAGCAGGGGCTGAGAGAACGATCATCAGTCACAGCAGAGCATTCCCCCTGCGACACTGAACAAACAGGGGCTGAAGAAACAATCACCGGTCACAGCAGAGCATGTCCCCTGCAGACACCTGAACCAGCAGGGGCTGAGAAGAAGATCACCAGTCACAGAGAGCATTCCCCTGCACAACTGAACCAGCAGGGGCTGAAGAAAGATCACCAGTCACAGCAGAGAATTCCCCCCTGCAGACACTGAACCAGCAGGTGCTGAAGAAACAAATCACCGGTCACAGCAGAGCATGTCCCCTGCAGACACTGAACCAGCAGGGGCTGAAGAAAGATCACCAGTCACAGCAGAGCATTCCCCCTGCAGACACTGAACCAGCAGGGGCTGAAGAAACATCACCGGTCACAGCAGAGCATGTCCCCTGCAGACACTGAACCAGCAGGGGCTGAAGAAAGATCACCAGTCACAGCAGAGCATTCCCCCTGCAGACACTGAACCAGCAGGGCTGAAGAAAACATCACCGGTCACAGACAGAGCATGTCCCCTCAGACACTGAACCAGCAGGGGCTGAAGAAAGATCACCAGTCACAGCACAGAAGCATGTCCCCTGCAGACTGAAACCAGCAGGGCTGAGAAAGACAACCAGTCACAGCAGAGCATTCCTGCAGACACTGAACCAGCAGGGGCTGAAGAAAGATCACCGGTCACAGCAGAGCATGTCCCCTGCAGACACTGAACCAGCAGGGGCTGAAGAAAGATCACCAGTCACAGCAGAGCATTCCCCCTGCAGACACTGAACCAGCAGGGGCTGAAGAAAGATCACCAGTCACAGCAGAGCATGTCCCCTCCAGACACTGAACCAGCAGGGATCCCAGGGCTGCAGTATGTTCTGAGTAAGCCGGTGTCTGGGGGTAGAGGCAGAGATCCATTTCTTTATTTATATAGCACCAACATATTCCGCAGCGCAGCACAGAGCATCAGTCATATAAGCAAGGAGGGAGGAGCCCATAACCAGCGGCTGCCTCGGCCCCCTGACGCTCTCACTTACGGCGGCTGTCTCGGTCCCTGACGCTCTCATCCCGCGTCTCGTCCCTTGACCTTCATCCGGCGGCTGGTCTCGGTCCCTGACGCTCTCCATCCCGGCGGCTGTCTCGGTCCTGACGCTCTCATCCCGGCGGCTGTCTCGGTCCCTGACGCTCATCCCGGCGGCTGTCTCGTCCCTGACGCTCTCATTCCCGGCGGCTGTCTCGGTCCCTGACGCTCTCATCCCGCTCGGCTGTCTCGGTCCCTGCCGCTCTCATCCCGGCGGCTGTCTCGGTCCTGACGCTCTAATCCCGGCGGCTGCCTCGGTCCCTGGACGCTCTCATCCGGCGGCTGTCTCGGTCCCTGACGCTCTCATCCCGGCGGCTGTCTCGTCCTGACGCTCTCATCCCGGCGGCTGTCTCGGTCCCTGACGCTCTCATATCCCGCGGCTGTCTCGGTCCCTGACGCTCTCATCCGGCGGCTGTCTCGGTCCCTGAGGCTCTCATCCCGGGGCTGTCTCGGTCCCTGACGCTCTCATACCCGCGGCTCTGTCTCGGTCCTGACGCTCTCATCCGGGGCTGTCTTCGGTCCCTGACGCTCTCATCCCGGCGGCGTCTCGGTCCCTGACGCTCTCATCCCGGCGGCTGTCTCGGTCCCTGACGCTCTCATCCCGGCGCTGTCTCGGTCCCTGACGCTCTCATGCCGGCGGCTGTCTCGGTCCCTGACGCTCTCATTCCCGGGGCTGTCTCGTCCCTGACGCTCTCATCCCGGCGGCTGTCTCGGTCCCTGACGCTCTCATCCCGGCGGCTGTGCTCGGTCCCTGACGCTCTCATCCCGGCGGGTCTGTTCGGGTCCCTGACGCTCTCATCCCGGCGGCTGTCTCGGTCCTGACGCTCTCATCCCGCGGCGCTGTCTCGGTCACCTGGACGTCTCCATCTCGCCGCGGGTCTCGGTCCCTGACGTCTCCATCCCGGCGGCTGTCTCGGTCCCTGACGGCTCTCATCCGGAGGCGTCTCGGTCCAGACGTCTCATCCCGGCGGCTGTCTCGGTCCCTGACGCTCCTCATCCCGGCGGCTGTCTCGGTCCCTGACGCTACTCATCCCGGGGCTGTCTCGTCCCTGACGCTCTCATCCCGGCGGCGTGTCTCGGTCCCTGACGCTCTCATCCCGGCGGCTGTCTCGGCTTTTCACTGCGGCCTATCTCATCCGGAGGCGTCTCGGTCCTCGACGCTCTCATCCGGCGGCTTGTATCGCGTCCTGACGCCTCTCATCCCGGTGTCTGTCTCGTCCCTGACGCTCTCATCCCGGCGGCTTTTGTCATCGGTCCCTGCGCTTCTCACCCGGCGGCTGTCTCGGTCCTGACGTCTCATCCCGGCGGCTGTCTCGGTCCCTGACGATCTCATCCCGGCGGCTTGTCTCGGTCTGAGCTCTCATCCGGCGGCGTCCGTCTGACGCTCTCATCCCGGCGGCTGTTCGCGGTCCCTGACGCTCTCATCCCGGCGGCTGTCTCGGGTCCTGACGCTCATCCCGGCGGCTGTCTCGGTCTCTGACGCTCTCATCCCGGCGGCGGTCTCGGGTCCCTGACGCTCTCATCCCGGCGGCTTGTCTCGTTCGGCCCTGACGCTCTCATCCCGGCGGCTGTCTCGGTCCCTGACGCTCTCATCCCGGCGGCCTGTCTCGTCCCTGACGCCTCATCCGGCGGCTGTCTCGGTCCCTGACGCTCTCATCCCGGCGGCTGTCTCGGTCCCTGACGCTCTCATCCCGGCGGCTGTCTCGGTCCCTGACGCTCTCATCACGGAGGCGTCTCGGCGTCCCTGACGCTCTCATCCCGTCGGCTGTCTCGGTCCCTGACGGCTCTATTATTGCAGTTATTCTTATACACAACATTTGTACTGGGCCCAGAACCTCGACTCTGAGCCTTAGAAGAAAAAACTGAGAGACGACCAGAGCCCCCGGGGGAATACTAGGGCACTTACCGCGTCATTGTGACACCCCGTCATGTGACACCCCGACTCAGCAGCACCCTGAGGCTCACAATCAGGTGCAATACTCTGCAGAACCCACATCACACCCAGGGACATCCTGGAATGGATGACACTGACCCCAAAGCCGCATGGATACCACGTGACTGGATACCACATGACTGGCTACCACATGACTGTTTACCACGTGACTGGATACCACGTGACTGGATCCACTGTTACCTGGATACCACGTGACTGGATACCACGTGACTGGATACCACGTGACAGGATACCACGTGACAGGATACCACGTGACAGGATACCACGTGACTGGATACCACGTGACTGGATACCACGTGACTGTTTGCGTACCTGTTCAGGTAGACCCTCTTCTCGGTGAGCTGTCCCGGCCCGTGCACGGGGTCCTCGTAGGGCTCGTTCTGTACCACCTCCACGCCTTCTCCCCGGTCGCTCTGCTCGTGGCTGTGCTTACTGATCATATACAGCTGCCCGATCCGGTACTGCAACGACAGAGAAGGAGGTTACTGCAACGTGTAGAGTATTACACTGTGCTTTCTACAGCGCCCCTACAGGAGACATGGAGTATTACACTGTGCATCCTACACCGCCCCCACAGGAGACATGGAGTATTACACTGTGCATCCTACAGCGCCCCCAGACGGGAGCCCCTGTGGTTGATGGAGATGTCACGTGGTGCAGGGATGAGAAGGGGAAGTGGCAGACGGGAGCCCAGTGGTTGGATGGAGTCACGTGGTGAGCGGATGAGGAGGGGAGGCGGCAGACGGGAGCCCCTGTGGTTGGATGGGGGTCACGTGGTGCAGGGATGAGGAGGGGAGCGGCAGACGGGAGCCCCTGTGGTTGGATGGAGGTCACGTGGTGCAGGGATGAGAAGGGGAGCGGCAGACGGGAGCCCTTGGTTGGATGGAGATCACGTGGTGCAGGGATACAGGAGGGGAGTGGCAGAGACGGGAGCCCCTGTGGTTTGGATGGAGGTCACGTGGTGCAGGGATGAGGAGGGGAGCGGCAGACGGGAGCCCCTGTGGTTGGATGGAGGGTCACGTGGTGCGAGGATGAGAAGGGGAGCGGCAGACGGGAGCCCCTGTGGTTGGATGGAGATCACGTGGTGCAGGGATAAGGAGGGAGTGGCAGACGGGAGCCCCTGTGGTTTGGATGGAGGTCACGTGGTGCAGGATAAGGGGGGAGTGGCAGACGGAGCCCCTGTGGTTGGATGGAGGTCACGTGGTGCAGGGATGAGGGGGGAGCGGCGATGGGAGCCCCTGTGGTTGGATGGAGGTCACGTGGTGCAGGGATAAGGAGGGGAGTGGCAGACGGAGCCCTGTGTGGGAGCGGAGCCCTCTGGGAGGTGGGGCAGGGTAGAGGGGGAGGGAGTGGCAGACGGGAGCGGGCTGGGTGGATGGAGGTCACGTGGTGAGGGAGTGAGAAGGGGAGTGGCAGACGGGAGCCCCTGTGGTTGGATGGAGGGTCACGTGGTGCAGGATAAGGAGGGAGTGGCAGACGGGAGCCCTTGTGGTTGGATGGAGGTCAGTGGTGCAGGGATGAGGAGGGGGGGCAGACGAGGGACCCCTGTGGTTGGATGGAGGTCACGTGGTGGCAGGGATGAGAAGGGGAGCGGCAGACGGGAGCCCCTGTGGTTGGATGGAGGTAGTGGTTGCAGGGATGAGGAGGGGAGCGCAGACGGGAGCCCCTGTGGTTGGATGGAGGTCACTTGGTGACAGGATGAGGAGGGAGACGGCAGATGGGAGCCCCTGTGGTTGGAGGAGGTCACGTGTGCAGGGATGAGAAGGGGAGCGGCCGAGACGGGAGCCCTGTGGTTGGATGGAGGTCACGTGGTGGTCGAGGATGAGAAGGGGAGCGGACCCCTGTGGTTGACGAGGGTCACGTGGTGCATGGATGTAGAGGGTGAGCGGCCGAAGGAGCCCCTGTGGTTGATGGAGGTCACGTGTGCCAGGGCTGATGAGGAGGGGAGCGCACGGGAGCCCTGTGGTGTATGGAGGATCACGTGTGTGCATGGATGAGGAGGGGAGCGCAGACGGGAGCCCCTGTGGTTGGATGGAGGTAACAACGTGAGTGCATGGATGAGGAGGGGAGCGGCAGACGGAGCCCCTGTGGTTGGATGGAGGTCACGTGTGCAGGGATGAGGAGGGGAGGGGCAGAAGGGAGCCCTGTGGTTGGATGATGAGGGGGTTCAACGTGGTGCAGAGGATAGACACGTTACCATGGGAGATTCAGTAGATCCGTGACACATGGGGCACAACTCTAAAGGGTTTTCTAAGAGTTACTGGCAAATTTGTCCAATATTTGGGCTCCTCTGCTGATTCCCAACGCTGAGTCGTGGGCCACCTGGCCAATCAGTGGTTCCCCCAGGGGATTCCTGGAAGAATCCCTTTAAGGATTGTGAATGTTATTGGTGAGAGATACTCGGAATAACGTGGATGTGGAAACCTCAACAGATCATCAGGAACCTAATTCCAGCATCTAAGAAGTTAACCCATCGGACACGTAATAAATACTTGTAGCGCTGCACGGTGCAAGCAGAGCGGCGCCGTATCTCAGGCCTCACACCACCACACACTCAAGTATTGATTTTTCTGCCTCCTGTGTGATCTGGGAATCTATGAGCCGCAGCTTCGGAGTACGGATAAGACGGATGGGAGTCCCCGGCCTGAGTCAGCGGGAAGCGAATAAGACCCCCAGGAGGCGGAATAGTAATGGAGGGTGTGAGGCCATTACAGGACATTCCTGCAGTACAAGGGGGGCACTCACATATACATGTTGTACAACACATCTGCTTTCCCTTTACACGGGACAGCTCTACAACCCGTGAGTTACTGTTACGTTATTTGTGACACGTAATATCTGTTCCTTCTGGCAGATGAACTGGTTGGCTTAATCCTTCATCATGTTATTAGGCTTCTTGTAGGTCATGCTTGGAGGTAAAGGACATCCGTCATCAGGTCTCTGCCACTAGTCCCTGTCACCCTACTGTTGGAGCAGCTCACAAGGATCCCATCCCAGCCTTTATCTATTATTTCATCACATTATTCTTGTATAATCATCTTTCTTTATTATGTAAATGAGGCTGGTCACATGTCGACGGCAGTGAGTTTCACCCCCTGTTCCCCCTCCCCTCTCCTCCCCCTGCCTCATGTCTGTGTGTAATGTATAGTAAGCATTGCTGGTGGTGGTTGTGTGCATCTGCTGACATGCTGATCCTCCTAATACACAGAGACACAGACATCAGCTAACAAGTACCTGACATGTGCTGCTATAACATGGCTGCATCCTGGAGCTGTTGTATCTCTCACTATACACACAGGCTGCAGGGGCGTGGCCACCGTAATCACATGGAGCAGCCATTACACCATCATACCTCACATCATTATACGGCTGTCAATCAAGCACTGGGGTGTGTGTCTGTGCCTCCCACTCATGAATAAGCTGGACAGCTTGAATATGTAATGACTCATCGGACATTTCAACATTTGCATACAGCTTTAGGACCTCATTGCTTAGGGTTACAGGAATGTAGAGGGACAATGAAGGGATACAGGCAATGCTCTCTAATGGCAGTTTATGAAAATATATTTAGTTTAGGGGGTTATTTTGCCTGACGGGTTCTCTTTAAGCAGTTGCCTCACAATGTAGCAAAAGGAGACATAAACCCACATTTACTAAGAGCAGTGTCCTGTGTACTATGTGCAGGATCCTGTGTTACTATGTGTCAGGTCCTGTGTACTATGTGCAGGGTCCTGTGTAATCGTGCAGGATCCTGGTGTACTATGTGGCAGTGTCCTGTGTACTAGTGCAGGGTCCTGGTGCTATGTGCAGTGTCCGGTTGTACTATGTGTCAGTGTCTGTATGTGCAGATGTGCCGGATCTATGTGCAGTGTCTGTGTACTATGTGCAGGGGGTGTACTATGTGCAGTGTCTGTGTAGCTAGTGTCGGTCTGTGTACTATGTGCAGGATCCTGTGTAAATGGCAGTTCCGTGTTACTATGTGCAGGGTCCTGTGTACTATGTGCAGTGTAATATGTGCAGGGTCCGTTGATATGTGCAGTGTACTATGTGAGCATGGTCTCTGTGTGTACTATGTGGGACTAAGTGCAGGGTCCTGTGTACGATGTGCAGTGTCCTGTGTACTAGTGCTAGTGTCCGTTGTACTATGTGCAGGGGGTCCTGTGTTACTATGTGCAGGTCCGTGTGTACTATGTGCAGTGTCCTGTTGTTACTATGTGCAGGGGGGTTGTGTACTATGTGTAGTGTGTACTAGTGCAGGGGGTTGTACTATGTGCGTGTATAATATGTGCAGGTTTACTGTGCAGTTGTGTACTATGTGCAGGGTGTTGTACTATGATGTGCAGGGTGTGTGTACATGTGCAGTGTGTATATGAGGGGTGTGTGTACTATGTGCAGTTGTGCTGTGTACTATGTGCAGTGTCCTGTGTACTATGTGCAGTGTCCTGTGTACTAGGTGCAGTGTCTGTGTTATATGTGTCGGGGTGTATGCTGTACTATGTTGCAGTGTCAGTGTGTACTATGTGCAGGGGTGTGTGTATAGTTGTAATGTGAAGGGTTGTGTACTATGTGCAAGGGGATGTGTGTGTACTATGTGAGGGTGGGTGGTGTACTATGTGAGGGGAGGGCGTGGAGGCGGGAGCGGGGGGGGGGATAGGTGAGGGTGGGGATATGTGCAGGGGGAGGGGGTGGTGTACTATGTGCAGGGGGGGTGTGTACTATGTGCAGGGGGAGGTGTGTACTATGTGAAGGGGAGGTGTGTACTATGTGCAGGGGGAGGTGTACTATGTGCAGGGGGGTGGGTTTGTACTATGTGCAGGGGGGTGGTGTGTACTTTGTGCAGGGGGGGGGTGTACTATGTGAAGGGGGGGGTTGTGCTATGTGCAGGGGGGGTGTTGTACGATGTCAGGGGGAGGTTGTGTATGTGCAGGGGGAGGTGTGTGCTATGTGCAGGGGGAGGTGTGTGCTATGTGCAGGGGGGAGGTGTGTGCTATGTGCAGGGGGGAGGCTGTGGTGGTGTGTACTATGTGCAGGGGGGGTGTACTATGTGCAGGGGGAGGTGTGTACTATGTGCAGGGGGGGGGGTTGTTACTTTGCAGGGGGTAGTGGTCGGAGAGGTGTCAAGGGGGAGGGGTGGGATATGTGGACAGGGGGGTGGGGGGGCGGTGGCGGGGAAAGACAGGAAGGGCGGAGGGGGGGAAGAGGGGCAGGGGGATGAGGTGGCTTCGAGGGAAGATGGGGAAGGGGGGACTGGTCAGGGGGGAGAGGGGAAGGGGGGAGGGGCGGGGGGAAGAGGTGGAAGGTGGGGGCAGAGGGCGGGGGAGCAGGGGAAGGGGGCGTTCGGGCGGGGGGCATCCCCCGGGAAGAGGGGAAGGGGGACGGGGTGGAATAGGGGAAGGGGGGGGAGGGGGGGAGTGAATAGGGGAAGGGGGAGGGGTAGGGGGGGACTATTGGGAAGGGAGGGGAGGTGTGTAATAGGGAGGGTGGGAGGTATGGGTGTGAGGTGCAGGGGGGAGTGTGGGGGTGAGAGGTGCGGGGGTGGTGTGTAATATGTGAAGGGGGATAGGTGCTGTTACTATGTGAAGGGGGGAGGTGTGTAATATGGCAGGGGGAGGGGTGTTGTGATATGTGAAGGGGGGACGGTGGTGCATGGGGCAGGGGGGGGGGGGTGGTGTGCTATGTGCCCGGGACGGGTGGTGTGTGTGTACTATGTGGCAGGGGGAGGGGGAGGTGGTGTATTACTATGTGCAGGGGGGGTGTGTATATGTGCACGGGGGCGGTGGGGGTTAATCTATTGTGCAGGGGGAGTGTGTACTAGTGCAGGGAGGGTGGTAATCTATGTGCAGGGGAGGTGTGTTGCTACGATGTGAAGGGAGGTGTTGTGGACTAGTGAAGGGGGGATGTGTACTATGTGCAGGGGGTGTGGACTATGTGCAGGGGGGTTGTGTACAATGTGCAGGGGGGGGGGTGTACTATGTGCAGAGGGGGGTGTGGACTATGTGCTGGACTGGATGGGACTGTCACAAGCCGGGGGTCGGCTGACTGTCCTGGGGAGATGGTCCTATCCCCCGCAGAAAAGACTGCAGCTGGTCCAGCCGGTGTATGTGTGGTGTTGTGAGGTACTTCTCTAGTGTGAAAAATAGTGGTGTGAATGGTGCGGGTGTGAATCAGTAGGGTCTGCTCCATCTGCCCCCCCAGTGGCGGCATCTCAGATGTGCGAGTGTCGCTGCTGGTGTATCCTCACCATCAACAGACTGTGGGGGACGAACATGTGACTCCGGGGGCCCTCGAAGGGGAGAGAGAACAGTGAATTGTAGGGGGAGGGAGGTCGAGGGATTTCGGGATATGACAGGTGTTGGCCCCTGTCACCTCGAGAGGAAGAGGGGAGGATAATGGTGGTTGTGGTCTCTCCGACAGACGGGGCCAGTCAGAATATTATGTATCACTATAGTCTCCTCCTGGTGGGAGGGGTCAGAATATTATGTATCACTATAGTCTCCTCTTGGTGGGAGGGGTCAGATTATTGTGTATCACTATAGTCTCCTCTTGGTGGGAGGGGTCAGAATATTATGTATCACTATAGTCTCCTCTTGGTGGGAGGGGTCAGAATATTATGTATCACTATAGTCTCTGCTCCTGGTGGGCGGGGTCAGAATATTATGCATCACTAAAGTCTCCCCCTGGTGGGAGGGGTCAGAATATTATGTATCACTATAGTCTCCTCCTGGTGGGAGGGGTCAGAATATTATGTATCACTATAGTCTCCTCCTGGTGGGAGGGGTCAGATTATTGTGTATCACTATAGTCTCTGCTCCTGGTGGGAGGGGTCAGAATATTATGTATCACTATAGTCTCCTCCTGGTGGGAGGGGTCAGAATATTATGTATCACTATAGCCTCTCCCCCTGGTGGGAGGGGTCACTATAGTCTCTCCCCCTGGTAGGAAGGGTCACTATAGCCTCTCCCCCTGGTGGGAGGGGTCACTATAGCCTCTCCCCCTGGTGGGAGGGGTCACTATAGCCTCTCCCCCTGGTGGGAGGGGTCACTATAGCCTCTCCCCCTGGTGGGCGGGGTCAGTATATCAGGGGTGCTGTGTCCGGGGACTGACCCCCGCTACTTGTTGGATTCTGGAAAGATTTATACCAAATGTTTTCTCATGTTACGTGGCAGAAGCTAAAGGGTCACGGAAAAATTTATTTTTAGTTCTTTGGAAGACGTCACAGTACAAGACACAAAAATTATGATTTTTTCCCCCGTTGCTAAGTAACCATCCTAAGATTTCTTCTCCTGCCGCCTCCCTTGCTGGTGGCTCGGAGAATCTCCCGCTCCGGTTTGTCTCTGGAAAAGCTGGGTGCCGGCAGTGATAAACCTCTACCCCATCCCCTTATCCTGGCTGTAATCTAGGGACCACCTCTACATGACACGTGACCCCGTATAACACCCAGGCGGCCATATTGTCCCAATACAAGGAATTCTACTTACTGTGTATTCTGCCACCGGGTCCAGGAACAGGAAGAAGGAGAAAGATAAAAAAGAAGATTGTTACCAGAACCAGAACCCTGACACCAAGTCAAGAAAGCAACACAAAGATGCCCCCCCTCCCTCGGGCGGCAGACATGTTAGACTGCACCAGGAGGTCACCTACTACATTTATGTCATGCACAGGAGGGGGAGGGGCTCCATAGGGGGCTCTATAGGGGGCTCCATAGGTAGGACTAGTGTATACTGGACAGGTCTCATGTGTGGCCCCCAGGCTCGGGCACCGCGCAGTGACAACGGGAGCCATAGACGTGGCCACGTCACAGCCGTGTGAATGAGCCCTAAACGTGGCTCTGCAATTAACCCTACGAGTGAGAGGGACTTACCTGTGATTGTGTACGGGTAGTAGTTCCAGGCCTTTTCCGTCACATAGAAGATTTTTGGTACAACGGCTCGCGCCCAGCTTGGAAGTTTACTGAAAAAGATTTATTAAAATTAGATTTACTAAGCAAAACATACAGAATTATTTCATATTTGTAAGAATCTGCGGATAGAAGCTTCTCCCGAGCCCCTGCGTCTCTCTGCATCAGATCTCTGCCCAAGCAGCAGAGCCAAACAGCCTCCTATCTCCAGCCTTCTGACGCCTGGATCCAGGCTGAGCTTCTCCTAAACTCCTGCCCTACAACAGAATCATCTCCACAACCAACATCCTCCGCCCTGTGTGTACCTGCAGGAAGAGCCATCCTCAGCCCCTTACCTGCTGAGCTGTAGACTCTGCGACAAGGTTTCCCTTCAGCATCTGCCCAGGGCTCCCTTACACGGATATAGCGTCCCCCCCCCCCCTCTTCTTTCTTCTCCCTGTGCTAGGCCGCACTATAAACCAGCAGCCAGGTCATGGTGGGGTAATGTCTATATATACAGGAGAACTAGTACTGTGCACATATATACAGTCCCTACTGAGAACTGGCGTCCCATAGCGCTTCTCAATGCGGACAGAAAGGTTTTGGCAAAGCTGCTGTTTAATCGGCTGGTGCAGTTTGCGCCCCGGCTCCTTTCGGGGACCCAGCACTGCTCTGTTCCAGGCCGCAGTACATTTAGTGCTGTGCTTTGTGTCCGGGAGGCAGTGGAGCAGGGCAGGGCTGGTAACTGGAAGGGGTACTTGCTGTCCTTGGATCAGGCAAAAGCGTTTGATCGGGTTGACCACGAGTACCTCTGGTCTGTCCTTCTGAGGTATGGCCTGCCGGGGGAGTTTGTCAATTGGCTAAAGGTTTTGTATGCAGGGGCAGAGAGTTTCCCGCTTGTGAACGGTTGGATTGGCCGCTCTTTTGAGGTCGGGTCTGGTGTTCGCCAGGGTTGTCCTCTGAGCCCACTTTTATACGTGTTCGCGATTGACCCATTCCTTAGGAGGGTTGATCGTGGGCCGTTGGTGGGAGTCGGGATGGACCAGGCGGCACCGGAAGCCACTCTAAGGGTGGTAGCGTATGCTGATGATGTCACCGTTTTCGTGTCCTCGGGAGGGGAGGCGCAATGGGTGATGTCAGAGGTCGACCGCTACTCAGAGGTTTCTGGGTCCAAGATCAACCGGGATAAGTGTGAGAGTCTCTGGCTGGGGGAGGGGGATCCGGGCTCTAATCTCCACTGATGTTGTTTTGTGGTGAGGATCCGGTAGATGTGGGGCTTCATGGGAATAATGATAATTTGTGTAGTTTTTGAATTGTTGTGTTTTATATTATTATTATTATATTTTTTGTGGTAGTAATGTGATAGTAGGGGGGTGTTAGGTGGGGTGGGGGTGAGTATGTGGGTCATTTTGGACTATGGTCCAGGGGACTTGGGGGGGGGGGGGGGCCTGGGGGGAAAAAGGGAAAAAATGTTTTCGTTATGATTATTGTATATATTATATTGCTTATTACTGGTTTATTTGTGTTGCATTTTCCTGGCAGTGGACCGGCAGGGGCAGCTTTTAGTTTGTGTTATGATCCCGGTGAGGGACGTTTTCTGTTCTTATTATGTGTATTGTGTCAGTGTGAGGCGCGAGGTGTCGGCTGGACCAGCGATTATTTCTGTTGTTTGTGGTGATTTATGTTTAGTTTTATATATATATATATAGCACACGACCTGTTATGACCAAAAAATAGAACTTGGGATCAGAGTTGAACCTAAACTCTCCGCTGCCTGAGGCGAGCCACCCAGTCCGCCCCATCCAGTAGTAATATGAAAGGTTATGTTCTCCGTGCTCACATCATATAAGTGTAACGATCTGCTTTCCAGGTGCTGCTGCCTGAGACAAGAAGCTCAACTCGCCTCATGGCTGGTGCGCCTCTGCTTGGCATGGAGGACACTTCCATTATCTATGTGCAGAAACTTCTCTGCGAGCCTCCTCAGTTTAGCCTGTCCCTGCAGTAGCTGTCTCCTCTGTCTATGAGACTACAGATGTAGCTGGCAGGTGCACTAGGCCTACCCTGTATCCCATCAGTCCCTGCTTCCCAGGCTGTTGTATCTATTCTCTGGACACTATCTTCCCAGCAGGGAAGCTGTTACCTCCCTCATGTATAGATCCTGTATGTGCAGAATATGGAACTCTGGAAGAAATCGGTGAGCGGCAGAATAGGGGCAGCGAATCACGTGACCATTAGGTAAATATCGATATGAAATCACAGTTAACCTTAAATCTACAAAGCATATCACCCATCTTTACCAGCATCCTGACAAATCTGCTTCATGACATAGCAGAATCCCAAGGGGGCAGTGGAGTCTCCTGCAGGGTGATAATGGGGGTCACTGGGTCTGGCTGTGCCGGTCATGGAGTGTTAGGACCAGGTCAGTCCTTAGAGTGGGAGTCTCCCAGCTAATAGGGTGCCCCAGTCATGGGTGTCCTGAGGTCCAGCCGTCTGATTAATGACCTCTTGGCTCCGCGCCTTCAGGCGTCTTCGGGACGCGGGCCGAGCGCTGTCTACACTTCATGTTTAAACAGTTTCTACAAACATTTTAATGAAGCGGCGCAGGAAATATGGGAGGGCAGGAGCCATAGGGGCCGCGAGATAACATCTCCATATAGACACAGCTATAGCACGCGGACGCCATTCACACGCTGCTTATCAGCCGCCGCGGGGAGGGCTCTGGGCACTGACGTCCGCACTCTATAAACACACAAGGGGCTGCGGGAATTTCCTTCAGGGTAATGTTTACTATCCAACAGTGTGAAGAGAAGTGACGGGACCCTCTATAAAAGGTTATATAGCAACACTGAACAAGCAGGGGCTGAAGAAAGATCACCGGTCACAGCAGAGCATGCCCCCTGCAGACACTGAACAAGCAGGGGCTGAAGAAAGATCATCAGTCACAGCAGAGCATGCCCCCTGCAGACTCCGAACAAGCAGGGGCTGAAGAAAGGTCAGCAGTCACAGCAGAGCATGCCCCCTGCAAACACCGAACAAGCAGGGGCTGAAGAAAGATCATCAGTCACAGCAGAGCATGCCCCCTGCAGACACTGAACAAGCAGGGGCTAAAGAAACATCACCGGTCACAGCAGAGCATGTCCCCTGCAGACACTGAACAAGCAGGGGCTGAAGAAACATCACCGGTCACAGCAGAGCATGCCCCCTGCAGACACTGAACAAGCAGGGGCTGAAGAAACATCACCGGACAAGCAGAGCATGTCCCCTGCAGACACTGAACCCGACAGGGCTGAAGAAAAGATACCAGTCACAGCAGAGCATTCCCCCTGCAACAGAACCAGCAGGGGCTGAAGAAAAATCACCGGTCCAGAAGAGCATGTCCCCTGCAGACACTGAACCAGCGGGCTAAGAAAGATCACAGTCACAGCAGAGCATGTCCCCTGCAGACTGAAACCAGCAGGGGGCTGAAGAAAGATCACAGTCACAGCAGAGCGACTCCCTGCAGACACTGAACCAGCAGGGGCTGAAGAAAGATCACCGTCACAGCAGAGGCATGCCCTGCAGACACTGAACAGCAGGGCTGAGAAAGATCACCAGTCACAGCAGAGCATTCCCCTGCAGACACTGAACCAGCACGGGGCTGAAGAAGAAACATCACCAGTCACAGCAGAGCATGTCCCCTCCAGACACTGAACCGCAGCAAGAGAATCCCAGGGCCTGCAGTCATGTTGAGCTAAAGCCGGTGTTGTCGGGAGAGTTGGGGTCGCAGAGACCATCCTTTATTTATATCACCAACATATTCCGCAGCCGCAGCACAGGCATCAAGCATATAAGCAAGGAGGAGGAGCCCATAACCGCGGCTGCCTCGGCCCCCTGCGCTCTCACTTACGGCGGCTGTCTCGGTTCCCTGACGCTATCATACCGGCGGGCTCTCGTCCTCTTGACCTTCACTCCGGCGGCTGTCCTCGGTCCCGACGCTCTCCATCCCGGCGGCTGTACTCGGGTCTGAGCGATCTCATCCCGGCGGCTGCTCGGTCCTGACGCATCATCCGGCGGCTGTCTCGGTCCCTGACGCTCTCCATGCCCGGCGGCGTGTCTCGGTCCCTGACGCTCTCATCCCGGCTCGGTCTGTCTCGTCCCTGCCGTCCTACTCATCCCGGCGGCTGTCTCGGTCCCCTGACGCTCTACATCCCGGCGGCTGTCTCGGTCCCTGACGCTCTCATCCGGCGGCTGTCTCGGTCCCTGACGCTCTACATCCCGGCGGCTGTCTGTTCCTGCGCTATCCATCCCGGCGGTTGTCTCGGTCCCGACGCTCTCATCCCGCGGCTGTCTCGTCCCTGACGCTCTCATCCGGCGGCTGTCTCGGTCCCTGAGGCTCTCATCCCGGCGGCTGTCTCGGTCCCCTGACGCTCTCATCCCGCGGCTGTCTCGGTCCTGACGCTCTCATCCGGGGCTGTCTTGGTCCTGACGCTCTCATCCCGGCGGCTGTCTCGGTCCCTGACGTCTCTATACCCGGCGGCTGTCTCGGTCCCTGACGCTCTCATCCCGGCGGCTGTCTCGGTCCCTGACGCTACTCATCCGGCGGACTGTCTCGGTCCCTGACGCTCTCATCCCGGGGCCTGTCTCGGTCCCTGACGCTCTCATCGTGGCTGTATTCGGTTTTCCCTGACGCTCTATCCCGGCGGCTGTCTCGGTCCCTGACGCTCTCATCCCGGCGGCTGTTCGGGTCCCTGACGCTCTCATCCCGGCGGCTGTCTCGGTCCTGACGCTCTCATCCCGCGGCGCTGTCTCGGTCCCTGACGTCTCATCCGGCGGGTCTCGGTCCCTGACGTCTATCCCGGCGGCTGTCTCGGTCCCTGACGGCTCTCATCCGAGGCGTCTCGGTCCATGACGCTCATCCCGGCGGCTGTCTCGGTCCCTGACGCTCTCATCCCGGCGGCGTACTCGGTCCCTGACGCTACTCATCCCGGCGGCTGTCCTGTCCCTGACGCTCTCATCCCGGCGGCGGTCTCGGTCCCGGACGCTCTCATCCCGGCGGCTGTTCGGTCCCTGACGCTATCTCATCCGGCGGCTGTCTCGGTCCCTGACGCTCTCATCCCGGCGGCTTGTACTCGGTCCTGACGCCTCTCATCCCGGGTCTGTCTCGGTCCCTGACGCTCTCATCCCGGCGGCTGTCTCGGTCCCTGACGCTTCATCCCGGCGGCTGTTCCGGTCCCTGACGTCTCATCCCGGCGGCTGTCTCGGTCCCTGACGATCTCATCCCGGCGGCTTGTCTCGGTCCCTGAACGCTCTCATCCGGCGGCTGTCTCGGTCCTGACGCTCTCATCCCGGCGGCTGTTCGTCGGTCCCTGACGCTCTCATCCCGGCGGCTGTCTCGGGTCCCTGACGCTAAATCCCGGCGGCTGTCTCGGTGCCTCTGACGGCTCTCATCCCGGCGGCGGTCTCGGGTCCCTGACGCTCTCATCCCGGCGGCTTGTCTCGTTCGCCCTGACGCTCTCATCCCGGCGGCTGTCTCGGTCCCTGACGCTCCATCCCGGTCGGCCTGTCCGGACCCTTGCGCCTCATCCGGCGGCTGTCTCGGTCCCTGACGCTCTCATCCCGGCGGCTGTCTCGGTCCCTGACGCTCTCATCCCGGCGGCTGTCTCGGTCCCTGACGCTCTCATCCCGGCGGCTGTCTCGGTCCCTGACGCTCTCATCCCGGCGGCTGTCTCGGTCCCTGACGCTCTATTATTGCAGTTATCTTCTTATACACAACATTTGTACTGGGCCCAGAACCTCGGACTCTGAGCCTTAGGAAGAAAACTTGAGGAGACGACCAGAGCCCCCGGGGGAAGACTAAGGGCACTTACCGCGTCATGTGACACCCCGTCATGTGACACCCCGACTCAGCAGCACCCTGAGGCTCACAATCAGGTGCAATACTCTGCAGAACCCACATCACACCCAGGGACATCCTGGAATGGATGACACTGAGCCCAAAGCCGCATGGATACCACGTGACTGGATACCACATGACAGGATACCACGTGACTGTTTACCACGTGACTGGATACCACGTGACTGGATACCACGTGACTGGATACCACGTGACTGGATA
>WNYA01002684.1:0-36210 GCA_019512145.1 Engystomops pustulosus | reverse complement strand
TTTTTTTCTATTTTTACTATTTTTCAGACTCCCTAGGGTACTTTAACCCTGGGGTGTCTGTATGATCCTATCATATACTGCCAGTATATAGTACAATATAGCAGTATATGGGGATTTTACTCCTCATTCATTACAATGTGCTGATAGCACATTGTAATGAATTGGTTAACCCCATGCTACCATGGCGACGGATCGCCGCTCCTCGATGATGTCACGGGGAGCGACTATCCTCGCCCATGCGCCGCCATCTTTTTGAAGCCGCCGGCAGCTTCGTCGGTGGCGATCAGCGGGAAAACACCCGCGATTGGTGCTGGCACCTATTGCGGGTGTTACCGGTAAGCCTTTGCTCCAATATGCAGCAAAGACTTACCGGCTATGGAGAGGGCTCAGCCCGTGTGCATTCTCCATGCACCCGGAACCCGGCATGTAACGTAGTATTACGTCACATGTCGATAAAGGGTTCAAGAAGATTTTATCTGATTTTGCCAAATAACTGTTTTGTTCAAAAGGGATAGGTACAGATTCTAAATGTAATTGTCAGGGGGAAGAGGATTTAAATTTTTATTTCTTAATTTGATTGGTTCTTATTTTAAGTACTTTCTCTATCACTGTTTTTCCATGGAAATTGCTCTCTTGTTATTGTCACCAGTTTGCAGTCCCTCATTTTACAGCCAATTTTGTGTCATCGAGTTCTGGTACAGGGCAAGTTTGCGTACCTAAAACAAACTTTTGTAGAAAGTAAGGCCAACTTGATTCCCAAATTTAACTGGCTTGCTAAACTCTAATCATATTACATGTTTTAGAATATGAAAATAGTTTCAATAGGTAATTTTAACTTATTTTAATTTATCTCTGCATTGCTTTTGTGGTTCATTGTGTCAGCAACATATTTTTATTTAAATTAGTAAAAAAAAATTTAAACATTAGGATTATTCTATTTGATTATTTTGTTGTTATTGTTATGTATGGGATTTAGTCCAATGAATGTTTCCTGTAATAAAACTTACAAATTCACTTACATCAAATATCTAATCTATATAAACATTTCTCATAATATTTTTCTGACTCATGTATACTTTCATTTTCAGGGCATATTAAAGGTGATATCTTGATTGACCTCAGCATCAGTTCCATGATTCATCATCTGTATTCAGCCTGTGAGTTCTTCAAACACATGATAGTCCTGAAGGTCAATGACAGATGCATCATGGAGCTGAAGAGATGGGTGGACACACGTACAGGAGCATTTCAGTGGGGACATGTTACAAAACTTCATGCAGAGATAGAGGAAAAAAGGTGAAATATTTGTTCAGACCCCTGTCAATTTTTTCTATTATACAAAAGATATAAAGAAAATGTCAAAAATGTGTAGATGGTATGCAATTTAAATACCTTCATTTAAACCAAGACTAGTCTGCTGATTACATTTTAGTGGTCGATAAAAATATCGATCCTTATCCAATCACATGAATATTATAAATAACTTCATATTTTTTTTTGTTCATTTCTACCCTTTTTCACAGTGATGAGGAACAGGACAGAGAAGGAAAAGTGAGATCAGCGCTGCAACATGTTGTAAAATTTGACCTTGAGAAAGAAAATATAACAGAGCCAATAGATTTACCACCAGCAGATTGTATCATCACTGCTTGGCTCCTAGAAGTTGTTTGCAAAGACAAAGATGACTACATAAAATATCTCAGAAAGTTCTCAAAGCTGCTGAAACCTGGAGGACACCTCATAATAGTTGGATCTTTAGAAGTAACATATTTCAAAATTCACAAAGAGAAGTTTCATGCTTTCACATATGATGAAAAATTTGTCAGGGGAGTTCTAGTAAGAGAAGGCTTCAAAATTGATCATTGCAATGTAAGTAGGAGAACAGTTGAGAGTGATCTTATTGACCATAAGGGAGTCATATTCATTGCAGCTCATAAAGAGAAGTAGATTATCACATCTTCTTCTGTTTTTATTTACTATTTGAAAATTATAGAGAACGACTGATAAGTTGCAGACCGAGTCAATTGCAGAAAATTACAAGAATTAATTCTCATAAAAATTTCTGGATTTAAATTATGAGCAACAACCAAAAAAATAACTACTACTAGCAGGAGCACAGTTATAAATGCTTCAAAGGGGTGGCACTCAGCAATCTCGATCATCTCCATAGAGATGAATGTAGCAGAACCGACATGCACTGCCTTCTGCTCCACTCATCTCAGGGAGCAACAAGGGGTCCAACGGACCCCATCAGACCCTTGTTCTCATGATCTGTGGGGGTCTTATCACTGAGACCCCCACCAATCAGCAAATTAGGCCCTATCCTGTGGATAGGACCTAACTTGTTTGATTGGAATCCCCCTTTACTTAAACTTCTGCAAAATGCTGTACTACTAGGTGCTGAACCTTAACATTGGGTGTCAGCTGTAAATTTACATCTGACACCCTGCTTTAAAACCCACAATCAGAGATAATTGTTACTGAACCAACATGGCGATCATCATAAAAAATGTATTACTTTTATCATAAATCTTATAAAAAGTTATCAAAAAGTCATACTTGCCCAAAAATGATGCAAATGAAAAATGAAAATTATTCATCAGAAAACAAGCCCTTAATCAGTTATTTTGATACATAAAAACGTTATGTTTTTAAAAAGATGATGTACAAACAAATAAGATTTTCTCCAATTACGTGTTTATCTTACCAAATTAGTGACACACAAATATCTTAAATAAAAATAATTGATGTTTTTAACCCACTTCATCCTAGAAAGAATGATTTAAATGTTATCATAAAGCCTCCTATGAACACTCTAAAATGTTAGTACAATGCCCCAATGCAAAAACTTTAGGGAAAAACTGATTGAAGCATTGAAGGGAATATAAGAGTAATGTATAAACCATGTTTCCATGGAGAGAATACCTCTCATCTGTCATGCCTTAGTAAATGTGCCCCATTGCCTTTATCAATAAAATGACTGTTTCTATCATCTATTTGTGGAGCATCTATATACAACCCTGTATTATCAGAAATGTACTGTATAATACTATTTATTCTGTGCCACAAAAGAATTGCAGTAAAAAGGATGACCAAAGTGACATTTCTTAAATATTCATTAACTAAAAATTATATTAAATGCAATCAACAAGCATTCCGAAAACCCAAGTGTGTGCAAATAAAAACAACGTCCTTATGAACAAAATAAGCCTTCACAAAGCTACATTCACAAAAAATGTAAGCACCCTGGCTGACCTCATAGCCTGTGGGATACCATCATGCACGGACCTGTTGCTGGAAGAAAGACGAGAACCTGTGGCAGGCAGCGGAAAGGTGAGTAGTAAGTTTACTTGGGGCTATATACTATGAGGCTGGCTGGCTATATACAGAGGCTTGCTGGCAGGGTATGTACTGTAGGCTGGCTATATACAGAAGGCTGACGTCACAGCCTGTATGCCGCCATCGTGCAGAGAACTGCTGCTGAAAGAAAGAGGACCTGCGGGTGGCATAGAAAAAGGGAGTAGTGAGTTTTTTATGTGCTGGTGAAGGTTGGGATGGGGTCTGTCTGTCTAAATTCAAGGGGGCTGGCTGGCTACATACTATGGGAGGATGGTTATATACTTTGGGCAGGCTGGCTATATACAGGGGCTGGTTGGCAGGTTATATACTAGGGGCTGGCAGGCTATATATTGGGGGCTGGCAACCTATATACTTGGGGCTTGCAGGCTGCATAGAGGTGACTAATGTCATAGCCTGTGCACCACCATTATAAACGGTCCTGTGCTGGTGGGGGTGGGTGCCATCTGGCTGAATACTAAGGGGTTGGCTGGCTATATACTATCTGCAGCTGGCAAAATAATTTGGGCCGGCTGGCTATATGCTTTGAGTGGGAAGGCAGGGTATGCTGTGGTATGGGCTGGCTATATACTGGGGCATGGGATGCATATATAATAGGGCATGAGCTGTCTATATACTGGGGTATGGGGCTGGCTATATACTGGGGGCTGGCTAGCTGTATACTGAGGGGAGGCTGTGACAAACACATTTCCCCCCCTAGCCTTAAACTAGAGTCAATTACTTTTCCCAGTTTTTTGTGATAAAGTTAGGTACCTTGGCTTATTTTCAGTCCGGCTTATACTTGAGTATATATAGTACTTTATGTTCCACAATAAATGCAAAAGATCTTTAAAAGTTTAAAAGTTCATCAGTAGTATATGTGAAAATTCAAAATTGTGCTATTAAAAACAATATTTCGTCCTGATAAAAACAAGACCAAAAGCTTAAAGAAGGAATTGAAGGAAAAACACAAAGAACCAGCCTGCACATTTACCCCATCCCACACCGTGACGCAACTGTATGTTACTAGCTGCGGGTAGGTACTGTATCATGACATACAGTTACACACAGCTACAGGGTAAAACAGCCGGGATGGAAGGTATCATGAATAGAGATGGGCAAATCGATGCTAAAGATTCTAACTTCGGTTAGAATTTCAGGAAAATTTTGATTCGTCACAAAGTCGAAGTTTATGCTGATTTGCGGGAACAAAGTTGTTTTTTCCCCCTCTTTTTTCAGCTAAATGGGTGCGAGAACATTGTGTTACATGGGGCAGAGAACTCTGGGAAGGAGAAAGGAACACCCCCAATGACATCTGCATACCTGTAAGCCAATCAGCGACCGGCAGGCTTATGTGATGTCACACAGCCCTATAAAACCCAGCCATTTTCAATCTCGGCACTTCACACTTCATGTGCTGCCTGTAGCGTCTAGCTGCTGCTACTATTCTGTGCAGTAACGATTCTTGCTGCAATCCCTGGTTGCTCTTTAAGGGGGATCTGTATACCCCAAATAGCAGTTCTATTTAGTGACAAAATCGAATAGGAACAAATCTGTTTGACTTAGTGGACCTTTCACTGGGTGTCAGTTGTGGGGTATCTGTATAACGCACCTTGCCATACCTTTTTGGGCTATAGTTTACAGCTAGATTTACGTGTCAAATCCACATAGTTTATACAGTGATTTTCAAAGAAATAACACTGTCAGTTTTGGGGTATCTGTATAACGCACCTATTTGGGGCTATAGTTTACAGCCAGATTTACGTGTGAAATCCACGTAGTTTATAAACCATTATGTCAGACAGAAAGGTGGCAGGTGGAGCAGGCAGAGGTGGCAGCACAGTAAGGGGATGACGCAGCAGGTGTGACTCTGTGAGGCCAGAACTGCCGTTGTCATCTATCGGCAGTGTGTTGATCAACAACCCAAAGGTTGTTGAATGGTTGACTAGGTCATCCAATTCCTCAAATATAACATCTGAAAACCTCAGCCAAGAGTCTGTGGGTTCCTCAGATACAACAATTAGTTGGCATGGCCCAGGAGCAGGTCAGCGGCCCTCACCTGTCCTCAACCTGCCTCTGTCCTGTTCCTTTCCCTCAGCCAGAGAGCTACTAGGTGGTCTGGGCTCAGCGCCACTATTCAGCGAGGACGATGTGTTTGAGGACAGTCAACAGCTGCTTGGCAGTGAAGAGGTGGGGCAGACTTCCGCTGCTTCCTGCAGTAGGCAGGCTGTGCATACTGACACCGGTGAGGAGAGTAGCACTGACTGGGAAATGCAAATTGACGATGATGGTTATTTGTCAGTTGCTAGGACTGCGGGATGAATAACAAAATCTGTCTGCTCAGGGCACTGGAGAAGTGGAGACTACATCTCATGGCCACATGTGTCTGGTGGGGGCTGAACTGGAGGAGGATGAGGAGCAGGACATTGGAGCACAAGCAGAGTCTGGTGAAATCAGCGGTTTTTCCACTCAGGTGAGTGGAAGTGAAAGAGAGGAGGAGCAGGAGCATCCGGAGGAGGTAGAAGACGAGGCAGATGACCCAGAAGCACCGTGGCAGTATACTGTGGAGATGGAGGCCGGGTGCCTCAGAGTCACCTGCGCAGATGTCCCGCAGCCTGCTGCTTTGCCTAACTAGTGACAGCTGAATAGTAAACATCCACCATAGGGATGACTTTTGGCTCTCCATCCTCTTGGACCCTCGCAACCGGTCAAAAATGGGAGAGTTTTTTCCAGCTGCTGAGAAGGAGAACCAACTGGCATACTATAGAGAAATACTGTGCACACAGTTGGCCACTGCCTATGTGCGACATCCTCTGTCAGGTCTGACCGGGGGATTCCTGGCAGTCATTGCTCGCGTACTACTACTATGGCTGCTTTGGGCAGCAGCTTAGTGATTCCTTATTGAGCAACTTCCTTCACCCACCTAGTGGGGAGGGTAGCCGCAACCAGCAGCAGCAGGACACGGTGGCCTACTTGGACAGCACTTTACCACCTCAGGTAGAGGATCCCATGGACTACCGGGAGCCAAACTTGATGCGTGGCCGCAACTTGCGGAGTTTGCAGTAGGGAAGCTGTCCTGCCCGCCCAGTAGTGTGGCATCAGAGCGGGTGTTCAGTGTGGCGGGGGCCATCGTTACCCACCGAGGGAGCTGCCAAAAGGCTCCATTCCACAATGGCCCTTACGTGGCCTTTTTCCTGACTGGCGCCAGATTCCTCTCCCACGGCCCCCGCCGCCTGGTCCGGTACACCCTGGTCCCGCGGCTGGCACATTGCTCCCGCGCCGCTCGCCCTCCACACTGCTCCCGTGGCTGCCTGCTCTGCATAATGTACTCATGCCACGGCGGTAACCTGGTCCTAAGGCCACCCGCCCTCCACACTGCTCCCCCGGCTGCCATGCCCTGCATAATGTATCGAGACTCGCCCCCCGGCCGGTAACCTGGTCCTAAGGCTACCCGGCCGCACACTGCTCCCCGCAGCTGGCCACCCACCTCCACACTGCTCCTGTGGCTGCCCGGCTGGCATGATACTCGCCACGGCCGTCGCCGCGGCAACTGTCTCCTGCACTGCACTTGCTGTCCGCCGCCTCAATGCTGCTCGCCGCTCACCGCCCTCAAAGCTGCTCCCGCGGCCGCCAACCCGCATCCTGGTCCCGCGGCTGCCCTTCCTCCACACTGCTTCCTCGCCGCCATGTTTGTTGCTGCCGTGGCCGCCCGCCGGCCGGCACACTCTCTTAGGCTCGCAGGATGCCTAACCTACCCACCCCACTACACATCAGGTGGTCCGCAAGAAATGTAAGTCCCTAAATATGTATGTATTAGTTTAATGAATGTATGTTATATGTGTGTATGGTGTGCATATGCTGTGTGTGTGTATATGGTGTGTGCGTATGTATATGGTGTTGTGTATGTATTGGTGTGTGCAGGGCCGCACCTGCCATGAGGGTGAGTTGAGCATCTCGCCTCAGGCGGCGTGCCTCCTGCTCAAAAAGGGGGGCGGCACCGTGCTCCACACGCCGGACGGGACCGCCGTTGAAGCCCTCATCCGGCACTTTCTCTAAGTGCTGCTGGCACCTTGCGCTCCCACCCCGTCCGGCCTGATGTTCCGCCCCCCTGCCGGTCTGCATCAAACTCCCGCATGCCGGCCGACCAGCGACCATTTCCAGCCGGGGCAAACACAAAAAACCGTTCTCCCAGCCGACAATGTGCTCCCGCCCCTCCCACTACCCGCATAGTCTCCGCGCTCCAGTGTCAGCCCCCGTCCGCACCCTTGTCAGCTCCCGTGTCAGCCCCGCTCCCTTGTCAGCCCGGCTCCGCTCCCTGTTTCCCCCCCCCCCACCACCACTCCAGGCTCTCGGCTCCCTGATCATCGACGGCCCCCACTCAAGCTCCATGCCCCTAGCGCCCCCCGCCCCCCGCCCTCACCCGGACCAACCGGACCGGCTATCGAGTCCCTCCCGCTACCGTCTTCCCCAGGACTGGGCGCCCCCGAACAGAAGAACACAAACAGAGAGGTAAAGTAATTTATTTTTGCATGTATATATGTGTGTATCTGTGTTAGTGTATATCTATGTATATTGATTTATGTGTATATAGTTTTATTGTATATATGGTTTATTGGTATATATGTAGTATATTGGTTATCTGTATGTATTATGTATATATGGTTTATCTGTGTATACATGTATGATCATATGTGTGTATTTGTGTATATATGTGTGTATATATATATATATATATTATATGTATGTAGGTGGTTCGGTATATAGGGTGCTATATGTTGTGATATGTATGTATATGCATATGCTTATATGTGTATATATGTGTATCTGTGAGTATATATGTGTGTATGTTGTTTGTATATGTATGTATGATGCATGTATGTGTGTATATATGTGTGTATATGTATTTATGTGATGTATTGGTGTATATATTGTGTATGATGTATGTTATATGCATGTATATGTGTGTATATGTGGTTATATGTGTATCTGTGTTATATCTGTGTATATAGTGTATCGTGTGTGTATATATATATATATGTGTATCTGTGTATATATGTGTGTATCTGGATTATGTGTTATCTATATATATGTGTATATATGTGTCTATCTGTGTATAAATAATGTATATATCGTGTATATATAATATATATATATATATTATATATATATATCTGTGTGTGGGTATGTGTATATCGGTGTTGTGTGTGTGTGTGTGTGTGTGTATGTGTATATGTGTGTGTGTGTGTATGTGTATATCTGTGTGTGTGTGTATGCTGTATCTACTGTTTGTATATGTGTATATATGCAGCATTTGTTGATATTTATCAGGGCTTCTATTTTGTACTACGTGGCGGTACTCTGTATGCATTTTATACTACTTGGTGGTACTACTCTGTGTCTATTTTATACTACATGGTGGTATGCTGCATGCATTTTATACAAAAAATGGCGGTATGCTGTATCCATTTTATACTACATGGCGAATGCTGTATGCATTTTATACTATGCGGACACGCTTTATGCATTTTTGCATTGCTTTATTTTTACCACCAAACCAATATGATGGATCTGGTCCTGACACTCCCTGTAATTACATAATGTGCAGGGGGGCGTCTCTCAATGGCTCGCCTCAGCAGCAGACAGGCTAGGTACACCCCTGGGTGTGTGTGTAAGCTGTGTGTGTGTATATGCGTTGTGTATATGGTGTGTGTGTATGAGTTGTGTGTGTGGTAATACTGTGTGTGTATATGCTGCATATACTGAATGTGTGATTATATGCTGTATGAATATGCTTTTGTGTGTATATACTGTATAAATTCAGTATGTGTGTATATGGTATCTTATACTGCATGTTTGTGTATACACATTGGGTGTATTACCGTATGTAAGAATATGATGTATGTATGCTATATGTATGTAATAAACAGTATGCATGCAACTTTGATGCATATATATTGTATGTGTGTACAGGGAGTTTGCATATACTTTATGTATTATGTTAAATGTATATATGAGTACATAAATGTGTGCATATGAGGTATACGAGTATGTGTGGACGAGTGTAATAAGGGAGTGTAGGAATGTTAGGTTTGTGTATTAAGTGTGTAATGTTTAGTGATTGTATAAAACGTGTGTGTATGTATGAATATTTTTGTAAGGGGGGGCCCCATGCAAAAATCTGCTATGGGCCCTGCTTCTCCTATTTACGCCCACTGTGCCATAGGTACATTACCCTGATACGCAGGGAAGATACAAACATCATGAGACGTTATGGCCCATCCTCAAAGCTGACCCCGACCTATCGGAACGTTTACCTGATTATCCTTCAATAACATATGAAGAGTTAGGAGCCTACAGGAAACACCTTGTACACCGCCATTTCGCCCTGTACAAGAGTCCAAAAATCGGCTGAGAAAGATGACTACTGGCTCTTTTTCCTGTGTGGTCTTGTACTTTTTGCCACTATATACCACGTATCAAAAATTTAACGAATCCACTATCAAGATTTTTCTTCAAGATTAGGAATTTTACAATTGTAAGATAAAAATGTAAAATAAATGGGTTTACGTGGCATCATCTGCCCCTGCCTAAAACTTTACGTTGGTAAAGGATACACGAGCTAGGAGAAGAGTATCTGGCCATCTCAGCTCAATAAGATACACCTATCTCCCGCCATGTTTGGAGCCACCATGGTGGTGACCCCACCACCCTTAAATTTTGGGGGTTGAATAAAGTTAGGACCAGACAGGGTGACCCAACCTGAAGATTTTACAAAATGAGGGCTTTACCTTTACTCCATTCCTGTAAAAATGTATCTTCTGATTAACATAATTGCCTCTATGATTTGCAGCTATGACTTGAATTGGATCCTAGGCTCAATACGATAATATAAGTTATATAACGATTCATATAAGTGACCCCATGGGAATTTGCCACCATAATGATGAATTATTGATTGAATATGTGAAGGACTAATATTAAGTTGCGTGTGTGCATGTATTGCAGACTTAATTCACACAAATATCAAATATTTGGGACCTATTCACTTTTTACATCCCAATATTATGGTTATACACCTTGTACTAATTTTATTTATTTTTGTTACCAACTTCTTCACATTGATTATTCTAAGGATGCCACTGTACCTTCATAGGTGACACTGTAATGCATGGGGAGTAGAAGGATTTGCCTGAAGCCTATTGACAATGTGGGAAATACCATTTGTATGTGACCCTGAATGATGTGGTGATCACATGACATGATGGAATATACTCATGAGCTATGGCTGTCTGTTCGGGCGTCGCGTCACAGATCAGGGTGACGCATCATATGAACGACGTCACATGCTGCCGAGAACATATGGTCACACAGTGTGACGTACATCGCATGATTGTACCATGTGATGGCTGCGGCGTCTGGGGCAAAGGACAACCCACCAAAATGACGTCATCTGACACACCTCTTTAGAAACGGTTTCTGATTGGTTTCTGTCCCCGTCCCTAACACACCCATACGCTATATAGTTCATCTTAGACGAGGCACAGCGAGCGAAGACCTGTACCCCCGATGAAACGCTCATAGGTTAACAAACCACAAAGGTGACGGTGTGGCTAAGTTGCTCGGCAGGGTGAATAGTGGAGTGTGGCAGTGATGTATGGGGAGATACTCTGCATGTTCCATCTTGGAGTGGTGGCAGTAATGTCTGCAGGGTGTATAATGGAGAGGTGGTGACGATATGTGGGTGAGATGCTCTTCTCAGAATATATTGTAGTACCCGTTGTGTGATGTGTGAGTAAGATGGTCTGCATGTGATGACGAACTGGTGGTTGTTGATGTGAATGAGTTTGTCAGCAGGAACAAGGGCGATCATCAGAAGATGAATTGACTTGACCTATATTTATCCTAACGTAAGGCCATAGGGGTCTTGCAGAAAGACTGTAGGTGTATACGAAACAATAAGATGACGTTATAAAGCTTTTTTGCACTGCCCCCTCCCTCCGCCATGGTTTCCACTCTAGGAATTGTCAGCACAGGCAGCGGCAGTGGGAGCTCACATGCACGAGCGCTGGGAGAGGGATCAGGAAGTGTCTGCTCTGCACAATGTGACTGCTCAGCCGGCCAACACCCCACATCAAATTTTTAATGAGCTAATGCAAGGATAGAAGCAGAAAAATGTCAGCAAAAAACTGAATAATATTGTGAATTAAGGGGTTACTTTTAATTAAGGGATTCTTTTTTGGCAAACCCTTCAACCCCTTCCGGACTAAGCCATTTAGGACTTCAAGAGTAACCATGATTTAAACAAACTTTTGATTATGTTGTAGGGCATGCAATTTTTAATCCCTTCTGCATAGTTTACTCGAATCTTGCTCCTTTCACTGCTTATTCAGGGACTTCTCCTGATATCAGCCTTTGTCGTGATGCCTCAGATGGCTATTGCTAGGAAACTTCCCTCCACACTGGACTGAATGAAAATGTATATATGAGAGAGACCTCCTCTCCTTCTCTCCTGCTCTCATCTGATTTCTTTTTGGCTGCTTCCAGCACTCATGTGCACGAGACCTAACAAATGTGATAATAACACCCCTACACTTTTCGTTCCCTGTACAACCCTCAGCTTTCCCTATACAAGTATATAAACAAATAATCCAAAATAATCCAATAAGCAAAATGTGCAGCTCTAGTAGTACACAACCATCTCCCCTCCCGCTTGCGCCAGCGTATCATAGCCCGCCACTGCAAATTCAGACCCGATTCAGACTGCCTCTTGATGTATCGGGGCGGGAGGCCGCGAAGAGTTTAATCCTACGCCAGGCAGCAGCAAGTCGCGGCAGCAGCAGTGTGCAGGCACGGGGACAGTACACCCCCCACGCCGGCCCCTCCCTGTCCGGTCCGCACCCTCCGCCGGCCGGCCGCACCATCCCTTCACGCCCTTCAACCCCACTGGCGTGAAGGTGGGGCTGATCGGGGGAATATCGCAAAAAGCTAGCAATAGCTAGCATTTGCGATTATTTCAGGGCTTCTGCGCCACTGGCGGTGGCGCAGAGGTCCTGTAATAACCTCCATCCCCCAATTGTTCAACCACCACAATTGCACCTCTGCCCGTTGGCAGTTCTGCCATGGTTGTTGAAAGCATAAGGATGAGTACAGACTGAACATACATTTTGCAGTTCGTCAATCGACGTGGACAGACAGAAGGGGACGACCTATTTTTTCATTACTTGTTACAAAAAACATAAGGAACATATTAAAACAAACATAGGAAAATTCTAACACTTTATTAAAACAATTAAAAGTAATCATTTAATAGGCACACATAGTCCATTGTGGACACAAAGAAAGTCCATCATTAGTCAAATAACTAAATGTACAACCGATAATACTAGATCACAATGACACTCATATAGAAAGTATAGAAGGTCTAGTACTCAGAACCATCAAGGTATTTCCCTTCAAAGACGTATTGCACATTACCCAGGGGCTCGTCAGGGGTATGTGTTATGTAGACCTTTGTATGTGTCCTGTCTTCTGTTTTCTCTGGGTAATGTGCAAACTTGGCATGGCTTTTTCGCAATCCGCTAATCCTTGTTCTTAGGTTTTTAGGAGGTTTTTGACGAAACTCTTAACACCCCAAACCTATATTTATAGGATCTGCACGCTTTAAGTGACTTTGAGAAGCCTAATTAGTAGTAGGAACCCACTAAATTTGAAACTGCACACCTAATTTTATGAAAACTCACTTTGAAAGTTTGTTAACCCCTTAGGTGTGTTTCACAGTGGTAAAAACAAAATGGACGTGCAATTTACAAACTGTAATTATTTGAGACAATATATTAGTTTGGGCCAGATCATAAATGATTAATGACAAATGCTCTACAAAGTTTGTTACTCAGTTTCTCCTGAGTAACGCCGATACTCCATATATGTTGTTAACGGCTGTATGGGCACATGGCTGCACAAAATGGAAGAGTGCCATTCACCGCAGATTGTATTGTCACATTTACAAGCTGTAAAATGTTTGTTGTTTTTTGTAATTTGAACATGTGGGGGCTTATTTTTGTGACAAATTATGGAGATTTAATAGCTGATGAGATTTTCTTCCTATTCTTTCTTGGTGGAGTTAGAAAATCATTATTCTGGTTTTGGCCATTCACCATTGCCATAAAAATAATATGTTACATTAATTAACGGTCACCATGATTACAATACCATTTATATGTTTTTTTATTGAAACTTCTTGGAAACAATTGTCACCTCCTGTGGTCTGGCTAGGAGGCCATGCACAAAGTGACATTCTGGCTGAGCCTGTGCAATCGCTCGGTAGCTCAGCTGTGTGTGAAAGCCGGGCTGCCACAGTAACAGCGGGATCATGATTAGAGAGGGCGAATTTGTTTAATTGGGTTTGTCCTGATTCGCCTAATTTTTTAAAAAAAGTGATTCGGTCGCGAATCTAATCATGATGAATCCGTTAAAAAACAGGTATTTTTGGCTGCAGAGAGCCTGTAGGTGTTGTAGAATGTTGTGCCATGCTTAAATATGTATAGGGAGCATGTTTGGTCTTCAAACAATGCTGTTGTTTAGAATGACTTGCATCATAGACAGCCACCGCTCTTAGAATCGCCCTCACATCACTCTCACTTCCATGTGCACTTACAGAGGCCAACTTCAAGAAGCGTAGTGGGAAGTGCATCCTGAACAACCCCGTACAAGCGTAACGTCGGCCCACGCCCCCCGCCAACCACACCCGAGCTGAGGGCCAAGATCCCACTATAACAGCAAAGAGTGCACTCTTTTTACATTGACATCAGATGATTCCATAGATTACGACAGAAACCTGTTCTGTTAAAGGCGGATACTGTAGAAAACCCCAAAAGAGTGGAGAGGGGTGTCAGCAGTTATTTTGCATTGACGTCACCGATCTTTTTGCCTTCTTTTCATAATCAGTGACCAATTTCAATCGGTCATAATCCATCAGTATTGCTAAAGCCAAAAACAAACACAGGAGTTGGATTCGAATATGATCCAAGATGAGCAGCAAATGGGATACTTGCATGTCCTGTGTGTTCTGTTTCCCACTCCTGCTTTTGGCTTTCAATCTGAAAGCTTTTCATCCTTCTGGCAGAAGAAGGGGAAACCAAACACTGGCAATGTCATAGAGTGGTGTGAGGGTGAAAACAGCATTATGGAAATCACAGGGTGTTCCAGGGAGACATCGTCAGTTGGCAACAGCATGAGTAGGCAGCAGAGTGGCACCATGACAAATTATGGAGGTGGCGGAAACATGGTAGGCACAAAGTGCCACAATGATAAGAGTGTGGAGGCAGCAGCATCAGCAACAGGACACCGGTGGCAGCAACATGGTGGCAGCAACATGAAAGCCACAGAGTGGAACAATGATTAGTGTGGAGGTGGCATCAAGCAGCAGCAAACGGAGGGCCACAAAGTGACACAATGATAAGAGTGTGTAGGTGGCGGCAGCAGCAGGAGCCAACAGGATGGCAGCAAATTGTGGCAAGCAACAGGAAAGCCACGAGTGGCACATTATATAGTGTGGAGGTGGCATCAGAAGCAGCAGCAGGAGCCTGAGAGTGGCACAATGATATAGTGTGAAGGTGGCATCAGCAGCAGAATCCACAAAACCCACAGCAGAGGAGGCCACACTGTGGCACAACGATGAAGTTTGCAATGAATTTGAATTCGAAGTATTCAATGTAAGTTTAATTTGTAGATTGGAGACGCCACATCCATTATACCTTACAGTTTCCTGAAAATATCAGGTCTTTGACAAAAAAGAACTCCAAGGTGGCACCAGCAGCAGCAGGAGGTCAGAGGTGTGGAGGTCTGGCGGCAACATGGTAGGCCACAGAGTGGCACAATGATATAGTGTGAAGGTGGATCAACAGGAGCCCACAGGTGGCAGCAACATGGTGGCAGTAACATGGAAAGACAACAGAGTGGTCCCAAAGACAGGTGTGGAGGTGGGCGGCAGCAGCATCACGAGGCACAAAGCGGCACAATGATAGAGTGTGGAGGTTTGCGCAGCAGCAGGAGCCCACAGGTGCCAGCACATGGTGGCAGCAGCAGGGAAAGCCACAGAGTGGCACAATGATATAATGTGGAGGGTGGCATCAGTATCAGCAGAGCCCCCAGTGGCACAATGATTTAGTATGGAGGTAGCAATCAGCAGCAGCAGAAGCCCCAAAAACCACAGCAGAGAAGGCCACATTGTTGCACAACGATGAAGTTTGAAATGATTTGAATTCGAAGTATTCAATGTAAATTTTAATTTGTAGTTTGGGATCCACATCCATTATACATTACAGTTTTCCTGAAAATATCAGGTCTTTGACAAAAAATAACTCCAAAGGTGGCATCAGCAGCATGAGGTCAGTGATGTGGAGGTAGTGGCAACATGTAGGCCACAGAGTGGCCATGATATAGTGTGGAGGTGGCATCAGTAGCAGCAGGAGCCCACAGGGTGGCACAATGAATAGGTCTGGAGGTGCCATCACAGGAACCCATGTAGCCAACAGCAGACGAGGCACATTGTGGCACAATGACGAAGTTTTAGATGAATTAGAAGTTGAAATTTTCCATTTAAATTTGAGATTAGAGATGCCACATCCATAATGCATTACAGTTTTCCTGAAAATATCAGTCTTTGACAAAAAGAACTTCAAATGTGGCACCAGCAGCAAAGCATGAGGTTCAAGGTGTGGAGGTGGCAGCAGCAGGTAGGACAGAATGGCACAATAATATAGTGTGGAGGTAGAATCTGTAGCAACAGGAGCCGCAGGGTGGCACAATGATGTAGTGTGAAGGAGGCATCAGTATCAGACAGCAGCAGGGAGCCCGCAGAGTGCACATGATATAGTGTAAAGGTGGATCAGTACACGAGGCAGCAGAGCCCGCAGGGTGGCACAATGATATAGTGTGAAGGTGGCTCAGTAGTAGACAGCAGCAGCATGAGACCCGCAGGTGGCACAATGATATAGTGTGAGGTGGCATCAGTAGCAGCAGGAGCCCGCGAGAGTGGCACAATGATATCATGTGAAGGTGGGCATCGTAGTAGCAGCAGCAGGCACGGAGCCCGCAGGTGGCTCAATGAATGTGTGAAGTGGCATCAGTAGCAGCAGCAGCAGGAGCCTGCAGAATGCACATAATATTGTGTGAAGGTGGCATCAGAAGCAGCAGCAGGAGCCTGCAGAGTGGCACAATGATATAGTGTGAAGGTGGCATCAGTAGCAGCAGCAGCAGAGCCCGCAGGGTGGCACAATGATATAGTGTGAAGGTGGCATCAGTAGAAGCACAGCAGGAGCCTGCAGAGTGGAACCATGATATAGTGTGGAGGGGGCAGACATTCCAGTCCCTGTGTAAAGATGGTAGGAGGCAAATGGAGCAACTGGCACAGATGTATGGCATCAGGTGGGTGGCAGAATCAGAAATAGTGGCTGAGGCAGGTATTTAGAATCCAGACTACATTTCTCAACGGTTTGGAGGAGGCGTCAGGCTGACCTAATCTGATGATTAGGCATTGGCGAGTTGAATCCTGGCCGATCCAAGCCTGATTCATCTTGACAAAGGTCAGTCTCTCCACATTACGAGTGGACAAGCGGGTTTCTCCTACTACTGATGCCACCTTCACACTATATCATTGTGCCACCCTGCGGGCTCCTGCTGCCGCTGCTACTGATGCCACCTTTACACTATATCATTGTGCCACTCTGCGGGCTCCTGCTGCTGCTGATACTGATGCCTCCTTCACACTACATCATTGTGCCACCCTGCGGCTCCTGTTGCTACAGATGCTACCTCCACACTATATTATTGTGCCATTCTGTGGCCTACCATGCTGCTGCCACCTCCACACCTCTGACCTCATGCTTCTGCTGCTGGTGCCACATTTGAAGTTCTTTTTTGTCAAAGACCTGATATTTTCAGGAAAACTGTAATGCATTATGGATGTGGCATCTCTAATCTTCAAATTTAAATGGAAAATTTCAACTTCTAATTCATCTAAAACTTCGTCATTGTGCCACAATGTGGCCTCCTCTGCTGTTGGCTACATGGGTTCCTGCTGATGGCACCTCCAGACTCTATCATTGTGCCACCCTGTGGGCTCCTGCTGCTACTGATGCCACCTCCACACTATATCATTGTGCCACTCTGTGGCCTACCATGTTGCCACTACCTCCACATCACTGACCTCATGCTGCTGATGCCACCTTTGGAGTTATTTTTTGTCAAAGACCTGATATTTTCAGGAAAACTGTAATGTATAATGGATGTGGCATCTCCAAACTACAAATTAAAATTTACATTGAATACTTCGAATTCAAATTCATTTCAAACTTCATCGTTGTGCAACAATGTGGCCTTCTCTGCTGTGGGTTTTGTGGGCTTCTGCTGCTGCTGATGCTACCTCCATACTAAATCATTGTGCCACCCTGGGGGCTCCTGCTGATACTGATGCCACCTCCACATTATATCATTGTGCCACTCTGTGGCTTTCCCTGCTGCTGCCACCATGTTGCTGGCACCTGTGGGCTCCTGCTGCTGCCGCAACCTCCACACTCTTATCATTGTGCCGCTTTGTGCCTCGTGATGCTGCTGCCGCCACCTCCACACTCTGTCTTTGGACCACTCTGTGGCTTTCCATGTTACTGCCACCATGTTGCTGCCACCTGTGGGCTCCTGTTGATGCCACCTTCACACTATATCATTGTGCCACTCTGTGGCCTACCATGTTGCCGCCACCTCCACACCTCTGACCTCCTGCTGCTGCTGGTGCCACCTTTGGAGTTCTTTTTTTGTCAAAGACCTGATATTTTCAGGAAAACTGTAATGTATAATGGATGTGGCGTCTCCAATCTACAAATTAAAACTTACATTGAATACTTCGAATTCAAATTCATTGCAAACTTCATCGTTGTGCCACAATGTGGCCTCCTCTGCTGTGGGTTTTGTGGACTTCTGCTGCTGATGCCACCTTCACACTATATCATTGTGCCACTCTGCAGGCTCCTGCTGCTGCTTCTGATGCCACCTCCACACTATATAATTGTGCCACTCTGTGGCTTTCCCTGTTGCTGCCACAATGTTGCTGCCATCTGTTGGCTCCTGCTGCTGCCGCCACCTACACACTCTTATCATTGTGTCACTTTGTGGCCTCCGTTTGCTGCTGCTGATGCCACCTCCACACTATATCATTGTTCCACTCTGTGGCTTTCCATGTTGCTGCCACCATGTTGCTGCCACCTGTGGCCTGTTGCTGATGCTGCTGCCTCCACACTCTTATCATTGTGGCACTTTGTGGCCTACCATGTTTCCGCCACCTCCATAATTTGTCATGGTGCCACTCTGCTGCCTACTCATGCTGTTGCCAACTGACCGATGTCTCCCTGGAACACCCTGTGATTTCCATAATGCTGTTTTCACCCTCCACCACTCTATGACATTGCCAGTGTTTGGTTTTCCCCTTCTTCTGCCAGAAGGATGAAAAGCTTCAGGATTGAAAGCCAAAAGCAGGAGTGGAAACAGAACACACAGGACATGCAAGTATCCCATTTGCTGCTCATCTCTGGATCATATTCTGAATCCACTCCTGTGTTTGTTTTTGGCTTTAGCAATACTGATGGATTATTGACCGATTGAAATTGGTCACTGATTGATGAAAAGAAGGGCAAAAAGATCGGTGACGTCAATGCAAAATAACTGCTGACACCCTCTCCACTCTTTTGGGGGTTTTCTACATGTATCCGCCTTTAACAGAACAGGTTCTGTCGTAATCTATGGAATCATCTGATGTCAATGTAAAAAGAGTGCACTCTTTGCTGTTATAGTGGGATCTTGGCCCTCAGCTCGGTCGTTTCGAGCTGGCACAGACGTTACCTTGTCAGGCTGCACTCCCACTGCGCTTCTTTGAAGTTGGCCTCTGTAAGTGCACATGGAAGTGAAGAGTGAAGCGATTCTAAGAGCGGTGGCTGTCTTATGCAAGTCATTCTAAAACACAGCATTGTTTGAAGACCAAACCATGCTCCCTATACATATTTAAGCATGGCACAACATTCTACAACACCCTACAGGCTCTCTGCAGCCAGGAAATACCTGTTTTTTAACGTGATTCATCATGATTAGATTCGGACCGAATCACTTTTTTTTAAAAAATTAGGCGAATCAGGACAAACCCAATTATAACAAATTCGCCCATCTCTAATCATGATCCCAGCTGTTACTGTGGCAGCCCGGCTTTCACACACAGCTGAGCTACCGCAGCGATTGCACAGGCTCAGCCAGAATGTCACTTTGTGCATGGCCTCCATGCCAGACACAGAGGTGACAATTGTTTCCAATGAAGTTTCAATAAAAAACTATATAAATGGGGTATTGTAATCATGGTGACCCGTTAATTAAATGTAACATATTATTTTTATGGCATGGTGAATGGCCAAAACCAGAATTAATGATTTTCTTAACTCCCACCAAGAAAGAGATAAGAAAATCTCATCAGCTATTAAATCTCCATAAATTTTGTCACAAAAATAAGCCCCCACATGTTCAAATTACAAAAACAACAAACATTTTACAGCTTGTAAAATGTGACAATACAAATCTGCGGTGAATGGCACTCATTCCATTCTATGTGCAGCCATGTGCCCATACAGCCGTTTAACAACATATATGGAGTATCGGCGTACTCAGGAGAAACTGAGTAACAAACTTTGTAGAGCATTTTGTCATTTAATCCTTTATGATCTGGCCAAAACTAATATATTGTCTCAAATAATTACAGTTTGTAAATTGCACGTCCATTTTGTTTTAACCACTGTGAAACACCTAAAGGGTTAACAAACTTTTCAAAGTAGTATTTTCATAAAATTAGGTGTGCAGTTTCTATAATTTATGGGGCCTTACTACTAATTAGGCTTCTCAAAGTCACTTAAAGCTGTGCAGATCTCTATAAATATAGGTTTTGGTGGTTTTCAAATTTCGAAACCTCCTAAAAACCTAGAAAAATTAGCGGATTGCGTAAAAAGCCATGCCAAGTATTGCACATTACCCAGAGGAAAACAGAAGACAAGGGACACATACAAAGGTCTACATACACACATACCCCTGACGAGGCCCCTGGGTAATGTGCAATACTTCTTTGTAAGTAAATACCTTGACTGGTTCTGAGTACTAGACCTTCTATACTTTCTATATAGGTCATTGTGATCTATTTATCGTGTACATTTAGTTATTTGACTATTGATGGACTTTTTCTGTGTCCATCAATGGACTATGTTGCCTTATTAAATGGATTACTTTTAATTGTTTTAATAAAGTGTTATTTAATATTTCCTATGTTTTGGTTTTTATTTCCTTTTTTTGTGGTGTAACTAGAGAAGAGTGTAATAACAAAAAGGTCCCCTTCTGTCTGTCCAATCATCTATCTATCTATGTCAAATCTATCTATCCATCCAAAACTGCAGAACTGCACAAGGTGCAGATTGACAATTTGGTTGAGACATAGGGGGTTATTTATCAGGACCTCTGCGCACCGCCAGTGGCGCAGAGGCCCTGAAATAATCGCAAATGCTAGCTTATTGCTAGCTTTTGCGATTATTTCCCCCGATCCGCCACCTTCACGCCAGTGGGGCGTGAAGGGGCGTGAAGGGATGGTGCGGCCGGCCGAGCGGAGGGTGCGGCCGGACGGGAGTGGGCCGGCGTGGGGCGTTACTGTCCCCGTGCCTGCACACTTGCTGCTGCCGGCGACTTGCTGCTGCCTGGCGTAGGATAAACGCTTCGCGGCCTCCCGCCCCGATACATCAAGAGGCAGTCTGAATCGGGTCTGAATTTGCAGTGGCGGGGCTATGATACGCTGGCGCAAGGGGAGGGGAGATGGTGTACTAAGAGCTGCACATTTTGTCTTATTGGATTATTTTGGATTATTTGTTTATATACTTGTATAGGGAAAGCTGAGGGTGTACAGGGAACGATAAAAGTGTAGGGGTGTTATTATCACATTTGTTAGGTCTCGTGGCACATGAGTGCTGGAAGCAGCCAAAAAGAAATCAGATGAGAGCAGGGAGAGAGGAGAGGAGGTCTCTCTCATATATACATTTTCATTCAGTCCAGTGTGGACGGGAAGTTCCTAGCAATAGCCATCTGAGGCATCACTGACAAAGGCTGATATCAGGGAGAAGTCTCCTGAATAGCAGTGAAAGGAGCAAGATTCGAGTAACTAATTGCAGAAGGGATTAAAATTGCATGCCCTACAACATATCAAAAGTTTGTTTAAATCATGGTTACTCTTGAAGTCCTAAAATGGCTTAGTCCGGAAGGGGTTGAAGGGGTTTGCCAAAAAAGAATCCCTTAATTAAAAGTAACCCCTTAATTCACAATATTATTCAGTTTTTTGCTGACATTTTTTCTGCTTCTATCCTTGCATTAGCTCAGTATAAAATTCTGATGTGTGGGTGTGGCCTGGCTGAGCAGTCACATTGTGCAGAGCAGACACTTCCTGATCCCTCTCTCCAGCGCTCGTGCATGTGAGCCTCCCACTGCCGCTGCCTGTGCTGACAATTCCTAGAGTGGAAACCATGGCGGAGGGAGGGGGCAGTGCAAAAAGCTTATAACGTCATCTTATTGTTTCTGTATACACCTACAAGTCTTTCTGCAAGACCCCTATGGCCATTACGTTAGGATAAATATAGGTCAAGTCCAATTCATCTTCCTGATATCGCCCTTTGTTCCTGCTGACAAACTCATTCACATCACAACCACCAGTTCGTCATACACACTGCAGACCATCTTACTCACACATCACAACAACGGGTACTACAATATATTCTGAGAAGAGCATCTCACCCACATATCGTCACCACCTCTCCATTATACACCCTGCAGAGCATTACTGCCACCACTCCAAGATGTACACTGCAGAGTATCTCACCCATACATCACTGCCACCACTCCACTATTCACCCTGCAGAGCAACTTAGCCATCACCGTCACCTTTGTGGAATTTGTTAACCCTATGAGCGTTTCATCGGGGTACAGGTCTTCGCTCGCGTGCCTCGTCTAAGATGAACTATATATAGCGTATGGGTGTGTTAGGGACGGGGACAGAATACCCAATCAGAAACCGTTTCTAAAGAGGTGTGTCAGATGACGTCATTTTGGTGGGTTGTCCTTTGCCCCAGACGCCGCAGCCATCACATGGTACAATCATGCGATGTCACGTCACACTGTGTGACATATGTTCTCGGCAGCATGTGACGTCGCTTCATATGATGCGTCACCTGATCTGTGACGTCGACGCCCGAAACAGACAGCCATAGCTCATGACGTATATTCCATCATGTCATGTGATCACCACATCATTCAGGGTCACATACAAATGGTATTTCCCACATTGTCAATAGGCTTCAGGCAAATCCTTCTACTCCCCATGCATTACAGTGTCACCTATGAAGGTACAGTGGCATCCTTAGAATAATCAATAGTGAAGAAGTTGGTAACAAAAATAAAATAAAATTAGTACAAGGTGTATAACCATAAATATTGGGATGTAAAAAGTGAATAGGTCCCAAATATTTGATATTTGTGTAAATTAAGTCTGCAATACATGCACACACGCAACTTAATATTAGTCCTTCACATAGTCAATCAATAAATTCATTCATTATGGTGGCAAATTCCCATGGGGTCACTTATATGAATCTTATATAACTTATATTATCGTATCTAGCCTAGGCATCCAATTCAAGTCATAGCTGCAAATCATAGAGGCAATTATGTTAATCAGAAGATACATTTTTTACAGGAATGGAGTAAAGGTAAAGCCCTCATTTTGTAAAATCTTCAGGTTTGGGTCACCCTGTCTTGGTCCTAACTTTATTCAACCCCCCAAAATTTAAGGGTGGTGGGGTCACCACCATGGTGGCTCCAAACATGGCGGGAGATAGGTGTATCTTATTGAGCTGAGATGGCCAGATACTCTTCTCCATAGCTCGTGTATCCTTTACCAACGTAAAGTTTTAGGCAGGGGCATGATGCCACGTAAACCACATTTATTTTACATTTTTATCTTACAATTGTAAAATTCCATAATCTTGAAGAAATCTTGACTATGTGGATTCGTAAAATTTTTTGATACGTGGTATATAGTGGCAAAAAGTACAAGACCCACAGGGAAAAGAGCCAGTAGTCATCTTTCTCAGCCGATTATTGGACTCTTTTACAGGGGCGAAATGGCTGTGTACAAGGTGTTCCTGTAGGCTCCTAACTCTTCAATATGTTATTGAAGGATAATCAGGTAAACGTTCCGATAGGTCGGGGTCAGCTTTGAGGATGGGCCAGTAACGTCTCATGATGTTGGTAATCTTCCCTGCGTATGCAGGGTATGTACCTATGCACAGTGGCGTAACTAGGAGAAGCAGGGCCCCATAGCAGATTTTTGCATGGGGCCCCCCCTTACAAAAATATTCATACATACACACACGTTTATACAATCACTAACATTTACACACTTAAATACACAACCTAACATTCTACACTCCCTTTTATACACTCGTCCACACATACATACGTATACACTCATATGCACACATTTATGTACTCATATATACATTTATACACTAATACATAAAGTATATGCAAACTCCCTGTACACACATACAATATATATGCATCAAAGTTGCATGCATACTGTTTATATACATACATATAGCATACATACATCATATTCTTTTACATACGGTATACACCCAATGTGTATACACAAACATGCAGTATAAAGATACCATATACACACATACTGAATTTATATACAGTATATACACACAAAATGCATATTCATACAGCATATAATCACACATTCAGTATATGCAGCATATACACACACAGTATATACACACACACAACATATACACACACACCATATACACACACAGCATATACACACACACAGCATATACACACACACACCCAGGGGTGTACCTAGCCTGTCTGCTGCCTGAGGCGAGCCATTGAGAGACGCCCCCCCCTGCACATATATGTAATATATCAGGGAGTGTCAGGACCAGATCCATCATATTGGTTTGGTGTAAAAATAAAGCAATGCAAAATGCATAAAGCGTGTCGCATAGTATAAAATGCATACAGCATATCGCCATGTAGTATAAAATGGATACAGCATACCGCCATTTTGTATAAAATGCATGCAGCATACCACCATGTAGTATAAAATAGACACAGAGTACCACCAAGTAGTATAAAATGCATACAGAGTACCGCCACGTAGTACAAAATAGAAGCCCTGATAAATATCACAAATGCTGCATATATACACATATACAAACAGTAGATACAGCATACACACACACACACAGATATACACATACACACACACACACAGATATACACATACACACACACACACACACACACACACACAGATATACACATACACACACACATATATATATATATATATATATATATATATATATATATACACAGATATATACATTTATACACAGATAGACACATATATACACATATATATAGATAAACACATATATACAGATACACACATATATACACAGATACACATATATATATATATACACACACAGATACACATATATACACAGATATACACAGATACACATATATACACACATATACACACATATACATGCATATACATACATATACACACATATATACACACATACATGCACATACATACATATACACACATATATACACACATACATGCATATACATACATATACACACATACATACACACATATATACACAGATACACATATATACACATATACATGCATATACATACATATACACACATATATGCACACATATATACACAGATACACACCTACATACATATATATATATATATATATATATATACACACATATATACACAAATACACACATATATACATACATGTATACACAGATAAACACATATATACATACAGATAAACACATATATACATACATATATACACAGATAAACACATATATACATACATATATACACAGATAAACACATATATACATAGATATACACACAGATACACACATATATACATGCAAAGATAAATTTACTTTACCTCTCTGTTGTGTTCTTCTGTTCGGCGCCCAGTCCTGGGGAAGCCGGTAGCGGGAGGACTCGATAGCCGGTCCGGTGGTCCGGTGAGGCGGGGGGGGGGGGGGGCGGGGGGGGAAGGGGGTGGGGGGGGGGGGCGGGGGGGGGGGGGGGGGAGCCTGGGGGGGGGGGGGGGGGGGGGGGAACAGGAGCGGAGCCGGGCTGACAAGGGAGCGGGGCTGACACGGGAGCTGACAAGGGTGCGGAGCGGGGGCTGACACTGGAGCGGAGGTATGCGGGTAGTGGGAGGCGGGAGCACATTGTCGGCTGGGAGAACGGTGTCCCCGGCTGGAAAGTGGCGCTGGTCGGCCGGCATGCGGGAGTTTGATGCAGACCGGCAGGGGGGCGGAACATCAGTGCCGGCGGGGGTGGGCGCAAGGTGCCAGCAGCATCTGAGAGAAAGGTGCCGGACTGAGGGCTTCAACGCGGTCCCGTCCGGCGTGTGGAGCACGGTGCCGCCCCCTTTTTGAGCAGGAGGCACGCCGCCTGAGGCGAGATGCTCAACTCACCTCATGGCAGGTGCGGCCCTGCACACACCATATACATACACACACACCATATACATACGCACACACCATATACACACACACAGCATATGCACACACATACACACATATAACATACATTCATTAACTATACATACATATTTAGGGACTTACATTTCTTGCGGACCAGCTGATGTGTAGTGGGGTGGGTAGGTTAGGCATCCTGCGAGCCTAAGAAGTGTGCCGGCCGGGCGGCCACGGCAGCAACATGGCGGTCGAGGAAGCAGTGTGGAGGAAGGGCAGCCGCGGGACCAGGATGCCGGATTGGCGGCCGCGGGAGCAGCTTTGAGGGCGGTGAGCGGCGGGAGCAGCATTGAAGGCCGGCGGACAGCAGTGCAGTGCAGGGAGCAGTGTGCCGGCCGGACGGCCGTGCGAGTATCATGCCAGCCGGGCAGCCACAGGAGCAGTGTGGAGGGTGGGTGGCCAGCTGCGGGAGCAGTGTGCCGGCCGGGTAGCCTTAGGACCAGGTTACCGGCCGGGCGGCCGCGAGTACATTATGCAGGGCAGGCAGCCGCGGGAGCAGTGTGGAGGGCGGGTGGCCTTAGGACCAGGTTACCGGCCAGGTGGCCATGAGTACATTATGCAGAGCAGGCAGCCACGGGAGCAGTGTGGAGGGCGAGCAGCTGCGGGAGCAATGTGCCAGCCGCGGGACCAGGGTACCGGCCAGGCGGCCGCGAGAGGATCGTGGCGGCCAGGCAGCCACGGAAGCAGTGTGGAGGACCGGTGGGCAGCTCCCGGACCAGTGTGCCAGCCGGGCAGCCGTGGGAGCAGCATAGCGGGCGGACGCAGGAGCAGCGGGGGAGGGGCCGGATGGGTCAGAAACTATGGGGCAGGCGGGATAAATAGGGGGCGGGCATGGGATTGATCTTTACCTTAATGTGCCGTATAGCAGGGCCCGGGCGGCGGTCAGACCAGGTACGGAAATGCAGCGCAGTCTGCAGACATTGAGATTGTGCCACTGCCCGGGCCCCCGAAGCTCACGGGCCCCGTAGCAACCGCTACGGCTGCTACGGCGGTAGTTACGCCACTGCCTATGCATCTTATTGGAACTCTTGATATTTCCAGGTTTTGGGAGGGAGTAAGTGAGAGTCTATTTGTATGTTTGGCTCTTGAATAGGCTCTACGTAGATATTTCTTTGGGTATTCACGATCACCAAACCGTTCAAATAACACTTTACACTCCTCTTTGAAACTCTGTTCATCAGAGCAGTTTCTATTTGCTCTGAGATACAGTCCCGTAAGGATTCCTCTTTTAAGTAAGGGGGGATGTCAGCTTTTCCAATGTAGGGGGCTATTCATTGAAGGGGGTTTACGGTAAATTTTAGTGTGTAATCTATTATTATCACCAATGTTGATAGTCAGATCCAGAAAGTTAATGTATGTATTACTGTATGTATTTCATAAGTGAATATCATGCCAATTTAATTGGTGTTGAGTGCCTCCACAAATTCTAGAAAAAGGGGGACATCCCCGCAAAAGGCGATACCATAGCGGTTCCTCTAACTTGGTGGTAGCAGACCCCCTCGAATAGAAAATAGTTCCTAGTCAGTACAAATTCCAGTAGTGTAATCATTAGAGATGAGCGATCACTAAAATGCTCGGGTGCTCGTTATTCGAGACAAACTTTTCCTGATGCTCGAGTGCTCGTCTCGAATAACGAACCCTATTAAAGTCAATGGGAGACTCGAGCATTTTTCAAGGGGACCAAGGGTCTGCACAGGGAAGCTTGGCCAAACACCTGGAAACCTCAGAAAATGATGGAAACACCACGGAAATGGACAGGAAACAGCAGGGGCAACATGAATGGATGCCTCTGAGGCTGCTTAATCGCACCATTATGCCAAAATTATGGGCAACAGCATGGACATGACAGAGTGACCGAATGAGGCTAGATAGCATCTAAAACATCCAATAATTGACCCTGACACTATAGAACAGGGGTCAGGAACCTTTTTGGCTGAGAGAGCCATAAGCGCCAAATATTTAAAAATATAATTCTGCGAGAGCCGTACCATATGTTTAAAGGGTCACTGACAGAACAATCGCTCCAGCAGTCATTAGGACAACAAGGAGTGTTCCTCCCCCATGTACTAAGCCACAACTGGAGCAAAACAATGGTAATTCCCTTTAAAATAAAAAATAGATAATTTACATTCGCGCTTGTGATGCATGACATCTCGTCCAGCACTCTTCCTTCTTCTGCGCACGCCTGAAAGCTGGCATCTCTCATCAGGTGGGAAGAAGCCAGATCCAGTCCATTAAAAAGAAGAAGCCAGAGTCCTGGATAAGGTGTGCTGCATCACAAGCTCCAATGTAAATTATCTAGTTTTTATTTTACAGGGAAATACCATTGTTTTTGTCCAGTGGTGGCTTAGCACAGCAGGGAGGAACACAAGCCTCAGCTGCTGCAGAACCTCCTCATACATGCAAAGACGGCAGGAGTAAGACCTGTCGTCTTTGCATCCCACACAGTCACTTACGATGGACAGTGGCGAGATAAGTACCATTCACCCCACTGTTATCAGATGTTATCACCCCACTGCAAAATTCACATGTGCATGTGGCCTAATACTGCACACACATAAACACACAGTACAATACATGTCACACCGCACACACATAAACACACAGTACAATACATGTCACACCGCACACACATAAGAGCCACATCTGGCTCGCGAGCCATAGGTTCCCGACCCCTGCTATAGAAGATGGCATGCAGAGGCAGCGGCAGCAGCAGCAGACCAGAGAGTGGCATGGCGACATACCCCAAATGGACTCAGGCTTCAAACCAATTAAAAAATTCCTTTTGGCAAGGATAACGTGTAGCACTGTATGTATCAGTATTTTGCCTGGTTAAGGCGGCAGAGAGGAACCAAAGGAGGTAAACAAGAAGCGCTGAAATGATTTCCTATGTGAACAAAAGGTTGACGGTATATTTAGTCGATAACACAGAAACCCTGTGGCAGATGTATTGCCTGCCCCAATATAGCACGCGCCACGAATTTTTACGATTCTACGGGGTCAAGAGAATTCAAAATCACTCACACAATCAATTGCAATACCAGGGCAGTCGTGTACTATGCCACGTGCCCATGCAATAAGATTTATATAGGCCTCACAACACGTGATTTAAAAATCAGGGTACGTGAGCACATGAGGGACATCACATCTGCCAAAAAAGATGACTACAACACGGAGGGTAGACCGATTGCACAACATTTCAAAATACATCACAATGCGGATCCTCGGGGGTTCACTGTTTGTGGCATTGACAGAATTCAGACCAACATCAGGGGGGGCCCGATTCAAAAACAGCTTGCACAACGTGAAGCCCGATGGATATGGACATTAAATACACTTCAACCAAAAGGGTTGAATGAAATACTCAGCTTTGCTTCCCTTTTAGTAGGACTCTTTTCAGCTACTGATTCTGCCAGTTCCAATGTTTTGCCCAACTGACCAGACAGTCGCCTTCCGGTTTTTAAGAGGTATCCATCTTTTGGTTTTTCCTCTTTTAATGTGTATTATATGTTGTCATTTTTATGTCATTAATAATTTCCTTTTTTTGTTATAGTTATTATATAATACTTACCTCGAGCCACAGGATTTCTGATGCTGCCACCCGACTGATGCCACACATCTGCTGCCAGTTGCACCATCTGCTTCCTACCATCTTTACCAGGGACTTGAATTGTTCGCCACCTCCACACTATATCATGGTGCCACTCTGCAGGCTCCTGCTGCTGCTGATGCCACCTCCACACTATATCATTGTGCCACTCTGCGGGCTCCTGCTGCTGCTGCTTCTGATGCCACCTTCACACTGTATCATTGTGCCACTCTGCGGGCTCCTGCTGCTGCTGCTAATGATGTCACCTCCACAATATATCATTGTGCAACCCTACGGGCTCCTGCTGTTGCTGCTACTGATGCCACCAACACATTATAACATTGTGCCACTCTGCGGGCTCCTGCTGCTGCTGCTACTGATGCCACCATCACACTATGTCATTGAGCCACCCTGCAGGCTCCTGCTGCTACTGCTACTGATGACACTTTCACTCTATGTCATTGTGCCACCCTGCGGGCTCCTGCTGCTTCTGATGCCACCTTCACACTATATCATTGTGCCAACCTGCTGGCTCCTGCTGCTGCTCCTACTGATGCCACCTTCACACTATATCATTGTGCCACCCTGCGGGCTCCTGCTGCTACTGATGCCACCTTCACACTATATCATTGTGCCACCCTGCGGGCTCCTGCTGCTGCTGCTACTGATGCCACCTTCACACTATATCATTGTGCCACCCTGCGGGCTCCTGCTGCTGCTGCTACTGATGCCACCTCCACACTATATCATTGTGCCAGCCTATGGGCTCCTGCTGCTGCTGCTACTGATGACACTTTCACTCTATATCATTGTGCCACTCTGCAGGCCCCTTCTGCTGCTGTTTCTGATGTCACCTTCACACCATATCATTGTGCCACCCTGCGGGCTCCTGCTGCTGCTGCTACTGATGCCACCTTCACACTATATCAGTGTGCCAAGGGGCAGGACGGGGAGAGGCAGAGGAACCATGGAGAAAAATCCACCATGTCCTGAAAACACATCAGAACTTGCTTCAACACCACGCGCATCCTCATCCTTCATCATCCTCTTTTGTATAGTACAACCTGTCCGGTGTACCCGCTAAGGTGAGCGGAACCGCCAGCCATGGCTCGACTTAGACTCCCTTATTGTTAACCTATCAGACGAACACTCACACCTGCAAGAAACTTTCTGTACTTGAGGAAGGGACATAGCCTTCGTCCCCACAAACACAAATGCGATATATTTAACTGGCATAAAGACATAACAACTATTTATCAACGGAAACTACGCTGGCCAACAAATTTTTCAAAATTAAGGACAGAAAGAATGCCAGGACCTAGGAGTCCCACAGTGAATCCTCACCTGTGTGTCATCTATTAGATAGCCTATCTGTAACCCCTAGCAAGCACAGCGGTAAAGGTTCCTTCAGACGGACCTAAAAAACCTGTTAGTACCCAAAACCCCTTCCGTAGGTGATATATCTCGCATTGACATTTTTGCTAAACTTGTACTAGACGGGCTTAAAAGTGCAGCCGTTTAGACCCAACACAGAACGCAATAGGAGGAGGACACTTTAGTGCTTATTGGTCAGTCTCGTGAGAAGATCAAATATAATTATTAAACATTGGATAAAGGGGGACCATCATAGTAATTCCAATCACGATGATTACCAGTAGACAGTGCCTCAGTTCCTCAATGACAGAGATGGCTACATCCATACTTACAAACAACCCCACAGACCAATATCTAGCAGAACTTAAGTTATTCTCAAAATCCCTAACGCTGGAATGATTAACCAAAAGGAAATACGATTTTCACTCCTGACCCCGATTTTCGGTCTTGGCCCATTTAGGGGCTTCCAAACTACACAAGGGTACTAAGTCCACCTAAAAGGGCGCCCATTGTATCAGGAGTAGGCTCACTCTGCCAGAATGTGGGCATCACATTGATAACAAGTGTTTAGGCCCCTTGTCACCACTCTCCCTGTCTACAACAGGGACACCAACCGATTTACTTAGAGATGGATGGCCTAACCATGGACCTGAACCGTCTTGACCATCAATTGACGTGGAGGCCTCGTTATTACTCCTCCATCCCACCAATTGATCAGGGTTAAGGCAGCTGGCAATTTACCATCAGAACCTAGAGGAAGCCAATGCACATACACACTCTTCTTCACTACGGGAATTGCGGAATTCTCCCTACCCATAAGTATTTTCATTTGTGGACGGCGCGGGTGTAATGTCCACCAGCTCAGGGCCACGGCCAATAGGTAGCCCGTGTGACGCCACGCTACGCCAAATTGTTCCTGGGCTGGTGGGAACACGCTGCGTACTCGGTGAACACGGACCCAGTACATCGGTATGGCGAGCCTTGGGCTCGACTATTTGATGATATCTTTTGCTCGTATAAGTGGGAGGGGCACTACGGCCCACTTGAGACAAACTAAGGTATCAGACCTTAACAGAAACCATGAGGGCTCAGATCCCGTACGAAATACAGACGTCCTGTATCTCCCTTCCTGGATGTAAGTACAAAAAATTCCGAGGGAATGTAACTGACAGGACCAGTCACTACTGTAGATGGGAAGTCGAACCATCCCCCGACTAAAGCGTAATTCCCGTTGGCCAATATTTAGTTCCCGTATGGAACTGTTCCATTTTGACACGGAATTTTTGATTGAGGAGTCCAAAATACTTCCGGTTACCAGATTCAAGCATGCGGATTCCAGTGCTGTTCTCAAATCACGCCTAACACATGGGGCACTTTCTCTGGACCTTTCTCTACAATCTCCTTACTCGCATCCGAAAACCATGAACACACAGACAGACCATCAACTTTAGGGAACTGTCGGCGATATCTGAAGGTGGTAGGACTAGCCGATACCAGTCGGTCGACTTCCTATCAAATACACTTGGCACATCTTAAGAAATGGAACCCTGATTATACTCATGTGACTTCACGACATCCCGACGTTACCTTTAGATGCGTGAGGGTCGAAATAAAGACAGAGTAGTCCAATGTCATTTTGTAAGACCTAAACCTGTCCACTTGGATGAGTCAAACCATAAAGGTTGCTCCTGTAAGTGGTTGTGTGGCTGTTGTTAAAGTGTGAAGAGTTGTAAGCAGTTTACCGAGCAACCACCACAGGACTCACTGAGCTCATTGAGCTTATACCTGGCCAACCACGCACAACAGCGTCAACATTCGTAGCCGATCATTCATAGTGCCTGCCTTAGACTCCGCCCCGCTACCACCAGGTTGGGCCTACCACGGGGCTGACGCCCGGCTTCCTCCGTCAACCCACATGAGTGGAGTTCTGCACCGCTGGGAGCGTGCGCATGACTTCCGGTTACACGGCCGGTCGCACGCCGCCCTGGCGCGCCACTTCTGGCGCGGCCACACGGGACTACAATGCCGGCGTTGTTTCAACGCGGGCGCCGGCTCTGCGCCGCACACGGCGCCAATAGACCTGGGATCTTCTCCGATTGACTTACACTAAGTGGTCGGCTCCCAGGTGGGCGAGCACCCTACCTGCACAGATCTGACATTACGGCACGCGCTCTTACAAGCGCACATATGGGGATCCACACTGGAAGAGAACCCACTGGTTCTCCTGGAGGCTCCTCACCAAGAGGTTTTATGAACACCTCACAAGCCATCCATCTGCCTGGGTCTATCACGCATGCCCCCACGAGGACAAGGTAAGATCACTGACTTACATGTACATGTTGAAATGTCCACAACACGGTTTATGGTTGGTCTACATTGCATGTATCCCTGATCACTTGTTTTCAGCGTTTCTTCTGCATGAACCCAATAATCCCCTGATGAGCCCAAAGGGAAAACAGCTTTCTTGTCGGCCATGGGATTCAGATTTCAACCATGACATGCTTTTCATAATCATAGGGGGTCAGAGTATCATACCCGTACACTTTGACTCCCTCTGACGCTTACACCTGACGTTACCTGACTATAATAGGCCATCAACAGGGCCGCTATTTGCAGGGTCAGGTTCCAGTCGGGACTGCTTGGTTAATTAAAAAAGGACCCCAGTTCCGAGGCTCGGCCTTCAGGGTGTGGATAGACCTATAGTCCATATTAGGGATTTGTATAGGGTAACATTCGCACGACTCTGAGTTATACCCCTAAACCCTACTGGAACTTCTTTCTCACTCCTCTGTTTGTTTCTGTGCATTTCTATTTGTACTCCCTACGGGTCCTCCCGTACCTTTGATGTCACAAACTGACCTCCGCCTGCACACTGGAGCAGCGCGTTTGGACACCATCTTCTAAAGAGTTACACAAATGCCCTTTTGGGAGATTGAGCGTTATCCTACTGTATCTGAGGTGAGCCCTCTTTGCATGAATTTTCATGAACTACTCACACAGCCGAGGCACCCCCAGACCTACCTCATACTCCCCCTCTTATCTCTTTATGTAGATTGGTCATTCCCTGCCGTGGAACTCCACATCTGACAGGCAAAGATTTACTGTCATATCAATTTCGTAATAAAACACCACTAATATACTCAATAATTCACTGTTGTACTTTTTTCTTATATCACCTGAGTGATTCACTAGGGACATCTCAGTAACCCCGCTGAGCTCTCCCACCTATAACCTTCTTATTAGATGTTACAGCAGTAGTTTATTTCCTATTCCAATTATGTAGCAAATTACTACTCCAACTTTTTAGTCACAGTTTCGAATGGCTGGCAAGTATAACCACACTCTTATGTTATTAGTAAATATCATTCTACTGACGTTTTGCAAGATGTAAATATTTGTGATTCTCTTTTCTCCTTCTTTTCTTCTCTATTTCCAACCAGGCAGGAAATTTGGTTATTCCTATTTGTTATCTTGCATGATGTCATCCTATTATTTTATCAATAATTATTCTCCATATGTATTTTGGTACCATACGACTCAACAGTTGTATGGATGAAATTATCACTCTTTTTTTCTATATGTTGCTGATTGGTCTTTAGAACATCTGTATGAGGTTTGATTTCACCACTGTACACAGCGTGTTTGGCATCGAAATGGCTCTCAATATCTTTATTCGGGTGTGGAAATAGATGTCATTTTTTAAGGGGATTTAATTAACAGTTTTAAATTGGTATGGTTGAAAATAAATTCACGAGGAAACCCGCAAAGCCAAGTTGCGTTAGGCCTTTAGTTTAACTCCCGTAGATCCAGCGACTCTCTGTTTGAAGAAGTAGGGCAGGAGTATTTCCTTGAACGCCATAATGACAAGAGTCCGATGGGACAAGAATTTATCCTAGAAGCACTATTTTTTGTTCTTCGCCACAATTACTTCATTTTCGATGCCCGCTTCTTCCTCCAGACCCAAGGAACTGCGTTGGGCGCAGCCTGTGCGCCCACGTTCGCCAACTTGTTCCTTGGGTGGTGGGAGGAAGAGCGGGTATTCTGTAACAAACTAGAATTCACACAACATGTGATATTTTGGAAAAGATAAATCGATGATGTAGTACTCATCTGGAGGGGATCAGAAGAAATGATGAAAGATTTCATATTGCAACTGAATGAGAACGACTGCAACATCAAACTCACTCTTATGTACAGCAGAACCTCAATCCCCTTCCTAGACATCAAAATTGAAGTAGAAGAAGATGGGTCAATCCAAACGAGGATGTATCGGAAAGAAACGGCGACTAATAGCCTTCTACAGGCAAATAGTGCTCATCTGCCTCGCACGATTAATGGAATCCCTAAGGGAGAATTCCTTAGGTTAAGGAGAAACTGCTCCACCCTGGAAAGATTCAAGGAGGGAGCGGTGGCCCTAAAAGAGAGATTACGCCAGAGATACTACTCAGGACGCTCCATAAAGAAAGCGTATAACACAGCACTTCGCACAGATAGAAGCTCCCTACTAAAAGTAAAGGCCAAAACGGCAGACAAGCAAATCAGATTCATCACCACTTTACACGACAGATGGAAAGAAATGAATCAGATTATGAATCGCCACTGGGGGATCCTCACATTGGATCCTGATCTGGCTCAATTTGTAGGTGAAAAGATGTCATGTGGATATAGGAAAGGATCCTCTATAGGAGACAGTTTGGTGCAGAGCCACTTCTCTAGGACAAAGAAAAACCAATGCCATAAATATGCTGGTTTTTACCCGTGTGGCCTATGTACAGCCTGCCAAATCCTGATCAAGATGACAACTTTGAAGATAAAGATGGTCAGAAATACCACATCAAGGAACATATCACCTGTTCCTCGCCAGGGGTGGTTTATGCTCTGCAATGCCCGTGCAAATTATTATATATAGGGAAAACTATCCGCGAAATGTGAGTGCGGAAAAGAGAACACCTAACCTCAATTAAGAACTATGACAAAATGCAGGCAGAGGCCCTGAAACGTAACAAACCCTTTCAGCCCACACCAATTGCAGAACACTTTAAAAAATATCATAATTGCAACTCAAGGGGCCTCAAGGGTTGGGCCATCACTCAAGTAACTTTGGGGATCAGAGGTGGAGATCTGGACACCCTACTTCTTCAAACAGAGAGTCGCTGGATCTACAGAATGGGGAGT